>JAODAL010003293.1:0-176703 GCA_025379985.1 Phyllomedusa bahiana
GTTCTTTTTTCCAGCCTTTAGTTTTTTTGCATATTGGTTATTTTTAGACTGGGCTATATATACTTTGACATGTATACATGGTTTTATTATACATGTTTGTACATATCTGTACCCCTCCCCCATGTGTGGTGTGGAGTGGTCACTTGAGGCTCAGGAAGGCCTTATTAGGCAACACTATGCACCTGACTGATAGCTACCAATTAGGATACTTTTTCCAAAACCCATCAGCATCCTGATCCAGGTAGTTAAGAAGGATGGATTTTATTACTATATGTCTATGAAGGATTTTAAGAGATGAAACCTTAATTAATTAAGAAAGATGTGCCATTGGCACAATTGATTATTCTGCAACTTAATATGTTCCTTAGGAGGTGGTTAGACTTGGATGTAGAATTTAACACAGATTCCATGTCCAAATCTATTTGAAATCCACTTCTCATTGTTAAATAGGAAATTCATGTGTTAGTGCAGATGATATGGAATTTCTCAATGAGGATTTCAAAAAGAAATGATGGCAGGTATTAAATGTGGACTTTTAGGGTGACGTATGATTTTTGGCACCCAGGCACCATTTTTTTTTGGGGCGCATTAGTAGTGTGGACTGCGCCTGAATCTATGAATCTGTTTTACTGCGGGTCATAGATTTTGTGCTTTCTAGCCACAAAGTGACAATTCAGGCTCAGGTAAACGACTTTTAAATTGGTCTACCTATTCCAGCAGTAATGTGCCTGGATTTGCCATACTAAATTCATAAGTGTGTAGAATACTATGTGTGTAGTGCAACACGCCTCCAGAACGACCATGCATCTTAGGCGCCTTACAAAGTGCCAGGCCTTAAAATGCCTAATTTTGGGGGGTGGGATTAAATTGAGTGCACAGGGCTGAACCAGATTTTGGGCTGAAAGGACACCAGACTACTGGCACAGCCCCCGTACATACATGTCACCCTTAGAACACAGACTAGCCAATGTGTAAATGAACCATATTGAAATAAGGCTAGTCAGTGTCTAGGAATGTGAGAATATTCATGGCTACAATTTAGTTAGCATCAAAAACCACATGGATGCCACAATGTTTTGTTGGATTTTCCACATCACCATGTGAACATAACCTTAGACAACAGGGCTTGGTTACAACTACTACATCTGCGCTGACTATAGATAAAATTGAAAAAGAATTCAGCTTATGACAGTTGTGCTGTAGACAGGACACTGTCCTTTGAAATAGATTACGGTGTGTGCCATTTTTGTGGCATTAGCTTTAAAGCAAGCTGTGATTTTTTTTAAAGGCTGTTGACGCATTCAAGCATGACAGAACTTTGTCATTTTGTCATATAGTTTGACAGATAGTATTAAATGTACTTATCATAAAGTCAAAGTGCTATAAACCTGCCTGGCCCAAATGACAAAGTTTACAATCATAAAGAGATTATCAGTGCACCGATGCTACTATTAAAGTGGGATTTTACAGAGTACCAGAAAGGTATATTGTATGCTAAGCATTTACAGGGAGTGCAGTATGAATTTCAGCTTGTAATAGATTAGATCAATATGCATTACAACTTTGCTAAAGATAGGGAAACATTGGGGTCAGGTTTTAGAGTCAAACCATCCTTGTCAGGGCAATTAATTGATGTTTCTTAGGTCCTTAAATGGCTTTTAATGATTGGGCCCTATCATATATGGTGCTCTGGCATACAACAGCCATCACAGTTCTGTATATCGAAGACCTCACCCCACCTTTACTGAGCTATTTTTTTTTTTATTGGTGAATGGTTTATCTGCATACTAGCACAGCCTTAAAAAACACAATTCTTCATTCTACTCAGCTCCCCAAGTCCCAGAGTAGGCTTTACCACATAGTACCTACTGGTCATATATTGGGAATCTCAGACTGAGGATCTGTTTTTGTTAGGCTCTGTCCATGTCTGCATTGGAGGCTTTGTTGACAGCATCTTTCACAGATTATGTTGTTTTTTTTCAGGAAATCTGCATGCAATGCTTTTCCCCATCAAAACTTCAAATATCTTGGTGGAACCCTATTTACATCATTATAAGTTGGTGATGTTACTCAGGCAAAGATGAGATCCATCAGCCACCACTGATATCCATTATGCATCAAATCCAGCAAAGCATTGTAGACTCTGTTATAAATGGAACCGTGTCAGGAATGGATGATTGTGAATGCTCTGGGTCACCACAAAAAGTTTATATGAGCCACGCCAGGGAGTGGAGTATAAAGGGCCCACTAGTCTTCACCAGTGCCCGCCACAAGGCTGGCTGGGCTTTCCTGCGGGTGACTTCCAGGTCGGTACTCCTGATATGACCACTTGCGGTGACGGCAGAGGTGAAGCAAGGAACAAAGGCCCTTCCAGTCTGAGAGCAAGTATGCATGCCCTAGGGAGCAGGTATGCGCTCGCCGGCTAGCAGCCCCGAGGACGGAGCTGAGCAGGAACGGGGAGAGGTAAGTAGTGATGGCCCCTGGGCAGGCAGACATAAGCAAACATTATTCTTCCTCAACAACATGGCATTATTCTTCCCGCTGGTGAATGAGGGCCACAGGGTCCACTGCAGTATGAACAATTATGTGTCACATCCCTCCAGGAAGCAGGAAAATCCTTCTGGCTGCTTCTACATATACTGGTAACAGCTTGATGTATCTAAAAGCCAAGACAAAAAGTGTGTTCATAGAGTACAAAGCATTTAACTAAGGAAATAGCCTCCTCTTGCTTCTAACAGTTCAGTTCATTACACAACTTCCCTGCAGGAAACTCCCTAGCCACTTGCAGTAACAGCTGACATGTAGGTGTGTTACCGAGAGAATAGGAAAAGACGTCAAGCAGGTCAGGACAGTCGGAGTTCTTTTGTAAACGAGAAATGGACCAAGGTCAGGACAGGTCGTATATCAATGCAGAGGCCAGGAGATAAACCAAGATCAGATGCCAGAAATTTGCAAACAGGAACACTAGCCAAACACAGGGTAAAAACACCAACAAACTGGCAAAGAATGAAGAAGGAGGTGACCTTTGAAAAGGATCAGGTGATGGGTGGTTGGTCCTGGGCAAGCGGGTTGGCATGCTAGCTCTATCAGGCAGCGAGATGACACACCTGTGCCCAAGAGAATGACTTAGCAGAAGAAGAGGACAGACCAGAGAGCTTCCTGGCCATATGGGGCAGTGGGTAGGTGAGTAAAGGCATTCGCCACTGACAGAATGTGCTGCACCACATCTTATTATACCCATTAGGGCATTAATACTGCACAGAGAGGAGATGTAAAGAACAACTAATAACCACTTATTAAGTGTACATTAATCCTAAAATGAAGTTGACCTAAAATGATTTTGTGGTGAAGATCATATGGTCCTGTATTCTCAAGCAGCATTTCGGCTCCATATCCTTACCTTACCTTTTAGGCCATGTTCACACAGCTTAAAATGGGCCGTGCGCAAATTACAAGCTGAAAACGGCCCATTCATTACAGTAATCCACAGTTCTCATAGAGAACTATGGATTACGTCTCCTCTCCCTGCTCGGCGAATCCGCCGCGGGGGAAGATAAGTGACATGTGAATTACCAGCGGCGTATACGCGCCGCTGGCAATGCAAGTCAATAGGCCGGCGATGTGCCGGCCCCCCGCTCACTCCTCCACTCCCGCACCGCCACCGTCCACACGCCATAATTGCGGGGCGTAATTACGTCCCGCAGTTAAGCCGTGTGAACATAGCCTTAGAGTTCCATAGATGCTTTCTGGCACACAGTATGACAGAGTGTTGCTGAAAAGACAATTTTATAAGGCAATGATATGAATGAACAACATGATGCAACCAATCTCTGGCCTCAGTGGCCATACCCTGATGTACAGAGGTTATTAATTGGCTGCAGCATCATGTAATCCATAAATGTAATGTCATTAGTGAGGGACTGGAGGTGAAGGAACACAGGAAATAAAGAAATGTTATTACACTAAACAAGAAGCCACTAATCTTGGAATTGTGACTAAAAGTATTCATATTCAGTTACACAAACATCTTGTAATAGTCATGAAGTAAAACACAAATGTATAGGTAAATTTGCAGAATTGTAAAGGGTGAGAAATGGTCTGTTTCAGATGAAAAGGGCTATGGTGTATACCTTTTTCTAACCCTGGACAATAGTGTTCCACTTCGGAGTTGGTTAAAAGTCAAATTTGACCTTAATTTTACCTGTGTTGGCCTGAATTGATTTTTGCAGATTTACAACAAAAAATTGACCATAACCATAGCCCTAACCCTAAACTGGTGTTTGGGTTATGTTTGTGTTTAATGGGTTTTCTTATCAATTTTCATAGGCTTCCTGTCCCGCAGTGTTGCTCCAACGTCACTTCTGTCTAATGTCACGTCTGGTCCAATGTTACATATATAATCATAATGTAATGTTGGACTAGAAGCGAGGTCAGGCAGGTAGTGACTTTGTAGCGATTGCACCCTGGGACCAGAAGCGCTTGGAAGCAGGTAAATTGACTCCTCTAAATCCAGTAGAAAAAACACCCTGACCTAAATTTGGGCTTAGGGTTATATTTACAGTCAGGATTATGGATAGGTTTAGTTTAAAGGCCAGTGTGAAAAAAAATTGGATTCGGGATATCCCGTACTCTGTTGGTGTTTAACCAAACAGAGTGGACAACCACTTTAAACTTTCCATACGTAAAACCATACATTTCAAGCTATGGAAATAATTAAGGTTATGTAAGACTATATAACAAAAGAGATATACCTCAAACATAATTTCAAATAATACTAAGAAATATAAATAGCTTTATACAAAACAGACAACTGTTACCACAAATATTTTGACACAAAGAATCTGAATCCATTTTTCCTAAATTTCTACATCAGATATATAGTATAAACATTGCATCAACCTCATCCAAGGACATGAGATAAAGGTCTATGATCAAAAGCATCTAAAATTAATAAATAAAAGCCTCTGTATACTGTACCTCATTCACCATAGATAAACTTGAAAGGAATTTACGCTGGCTTCTTGAGAGGATGAATAAGGAAGTAATATATGACGACCTTTGCTTATGAATTTATATGCCTCTTTGCTATAGTCATGAAGCCTGAGGATTGTTTAGTGCTGTAGTAACATAAATGAATTTTTGGTTCAAGCGCCTTGTAGTAATAAATTCATCCTGAAGTTTTATCAGTGAAGCTATTGAGTAGATTGATGATGTGAGAGGACTATGATACTTTATGGCATAATATGAATTTTGTGATAGAATGACTGTGCCTCTTAGCTTGGCCACAGATAAGCTGTACTAGTAGAAATGAGGACCCTGTACATATACAGCAATCCTGCATACAGTATATAGAAACCTGAATGCCCGGATGTCAATCAAACTACAAGTAGATGCACATGTAACAGAGCATTAATAATAGTAAATTAGATTCTTGCTAAGTTTTAAGAACTATCATTGTTGTGATACAGGAAAGGGTAAAGATTCAAATATGCCACCTACAACAGATAAGAATAAAAACTAAATTTATAGTGCTGATGTCTGCATTGTACTGACTACTTGATTTCACATACAGAAAATAGTACTGGTAGTGAGCCTGTCCATGGTTGAAGGGGTATTCTCATCACATTGATTAGCTTTAACCATTTAGATAAAGTTTAATAAAGACTGTTCCTAAATACACTGCTATTATTATTTTGCTTCTCTTCAGAGCTATAGCAGTTCTTATATCCTGCTTGTGTATACAAGCTTCCCAAGTTTTTCGACTTCCTCTATGTACTCTAATAGAATCTAGAGCCCTGGTGGGGCTGGTGACGTTACTCCCTGCTGTTTTTTTATCTGCAGCAAAGGAGCTTGTTTATGTTTCTTATTGACAATCTTTAACCTTTTGGAGCTCTATAGCCATCTGCCCTGCTGTTTAAACCACTCCATCACCATTGTCTTTCTGCCAGGCTCAACTAGGATAGCAGAACTGATCAGTTAATCACTGCTATGCATACACCCACAGCCTGAAGCTAGCTGTGTAGAGCAGGCTCTGTGGCACAGTTAGATGGGAAAACCCCTTTCAATTTTAGATAAATTATTTGGTATCATTTTACCAAATAGCACTAGACAGGTAAAATATACTTTATGGATAGAAACATGATAAATGGGGTGTAAAAATACTTCAGTTGGTAACTTTGCCACATTTTGAGCAGGCGATTTAAAATCTGATATCAACAACTATTTAGTAATCTGTAGTGTTTTAAGTAACATAATAATGTTAAAAAACACCAGTTAATATAGTTCAAACTGTTTTTTGCAATTTTGATCTAGAGGAACACAAAACAATTTGTATAAGGCAGAAGCCCATTTTTCTGAAATTAGTAAAATAAACAACTTCCCAAAGCAGATAGTTCTATAGCTTAAAGCAGTATACCCATCTCACTGGTTGGCTGTAGACATGTACCTCACAATAAATGTAATAACAGGAATAGTACTCCAGCGCCTTCAAACCATGGCTCCTTTATTGTAAATGTACAAAACACTCATAACAGGCTAGAACAACGGGATAGACACGGCAGAGGACTGACGGGTTTCAGGTGCTACGCACCCTTCATCATAGCCTAGTCAATTGCACATACAGACAGGTTAAAATAAAAGTGCAGCGACCGATCACCGCTGCTACAAAAATCACATAAGTTTGACAAGTTCCTGGGATTTATTACTCTTTTATCCAGAGAAGACAATCTTGTACGAAGAGTTCATGCTGCTATATTTAAATTTTTTTTTAAATAAACTGTTCATTTTGAATGTGGCCGTTCCCTCCAAACAGAGTTCAATACACTTGACAAAAGTGGATCCATGGCAGTCATATGAGTAATATCCCTTATTTGTAATAATGAATTGGATCACAATTCCACTATAAGAATTTCAGTCATAGTAGATACCACAAAATCAGAATTCTGGAGTGCTAACTGGACATCAGCATTATTGATTGTTTTACAATATTGTAACTCAGCAAGATAGGTTCTTAGCAATGAAGATCAGCAGAGCACTTGTCGAAATAATTTAAGGGGTGGGTCCATTATTGTTGAAAAGGCCCAAAAAGGCTTTTGGTCTGTTATAGCACTGAAGCTTCTTCTGTGAAAGTAAGATTTGTTTCCACTACTAATGGCTAAAACCTACTTACATCCGTTTGTGTATACTTTCTTTCTGTAGTACTTCTGTAGAACTTTTCAATATGATTTCTTTGCAGCTGTTATTCTCTAAAACTGTATGACCTAAAATTGCATAACAGGTGAGGGCAAGTGTTTTTTTTATTTTATATGTTTCTTCTTGTGGAAACCATCAAGCTGGCAATTCACCCTGATAACGCTTTCTTCATTTGGATGAAAATTTTGTATACATCCAGTATTCCAAGGAATATTGCCTGTTCTATGAGACTGCTTACACCAGCTTGGTGCGCCAAGAAACATTTTTATCTATAGCTACATCAAAAGCCTTTTTGGCAGCCCCAATACTTATGAGGAGCAAAAAACCCTAAACAACTGTCTGAGTGAATTTTCCTTTTGGATGAGGTTCTGACATAGCTTAAAAGCCTAGTCATGTTTTGGGCTTTTTAATTGGCTGGACTTAGGAAGCTAATGCTAACGGGTGGTACTGGAGACTAATGCTAATGGTTATTACTAGGGAGATGGCTTTCTTCCTACTGTCTGAAGTTCAAGACACCTAAAACTGCTTATAACTCTGATTTATTTATTAGAACATATGCTCCATGCACTGCTTTGCTTTTTTCAATTGGATTAATTACGAATGCAACAACACTGTATTCAAAGAATTTAACAATGCAGTAGACAAACACACATTTTTCTTTAAATTCTTCGAAATCCTGCAATTCTACCTATAGTCAGTCATCTAATACCTGCATTGAACCTGCTTCAAAAAGGATGTCAACGTAGAGAACAACTGGAAGCTCATTAATAAGGTCATGCATAAACATTGAAAAGGTCCTGTGAGTACCCTTGAAAGCTCTGTATTGTGTCACAATAGTTTTTGAATCTGCAGCTACATCATCAATCGGCTGTTGATTGGCTTGAGTTGCATCCCAATAGGTTACTTTTTTTCCATTTTGCTGACATATGAATAACTTAACTGCCAACTCTTATATGAATGTTCTTGAAATGCTTTATTAATTGTTCATTGGTAATATTCACCAATTCTGCCCATATTGCTTGTTGTAACAAAAAGTTGTTGTGGCTCAAGTGGGATTGTCCCCTTCAACTGTACTGAACAGTCAATTTCTGTACTTTTTTGCATTTAGAGCAAATGAAACAGGTCAAAGTTTCATGTATATTGGTGCTGCTTTTGCATTTAGTTTACAATATACCAGTAGTACTTTAAATTTTTCAAGACCCATTTAAACAGCAGCATAATCAATAATGACATGCTGCACATAGTTCAATTTCATATTATATCCCCGTTAATTGACTACCTAGAAGTTGTTAACATTATAGTAGTCCTAATCAACTTGCATAATGACCTTCCATTGAAGCGTATAAGAAACTAGTTATTTTAAATAGTAGAGGCAGACGGAAATGTCGTGTCGCATGCTCCTCCATTTGTTGATATTTTATAGATGGGAGCACCATGCAGGAAAGTTAAGCTAATAATGTATCTTGGCTTCATGCATAGAATTATTATTTATTCGGAGCATGATTACCTTGGGGTCACTGTACAACCACGGAGGTCTGAATTCATACAGTATCTCAAAAAAGTGAGTACACCCATCACATTTTTGTAAAGATGAAGATACAAAACTTTGATACAATGTAAAGTAGTCAGTGAACAGTTTGAATAACGATGTAGTGTGCCCTCAAAATAACTTAACACACAGGCATCAATGTCTAAACCACTGTCAAGAAAAGTGAGTACATTCCTAAGTGAAAAGTGACAAACGCCGTCCAATTTATATTTTCCCTCTCTGGTGTCATGTAGCACTTAAGTGTTTCAAGGCCTCAGGTGTGAATAGGCAGCAAGTGTATTAAATTTGGTGTTATCGCTCTCACACTTTCTCATGGTGGTCACTGAAGCCCGCTCCTTAGGTCAAAGAACTGTCTGAGGATCTGAGAAAAAGAATTGTTGCTCTTCTTCTAGCCTAGGCTAGAAGAAGATTCCCAATACCCTGAAACTGAGCTGCAGCATGGTGGCCAAGACCAAACAGTGGTTTAATAAGATAGGTTCCTCTCAGAACAGACTTCACCATAGTCGACCAAAGACGTTGAGTGCACATGCTCATATCTAGAGATTGTCATGGCTGTTGTCCCAGAAGGAAGCCTCTTCTAAAGATCCTCTGCAGCGGATCCTCTGCAGCGGATCATAAATCAGGCACATTCTAGCACTAGGACGACATTTCTGGCTCAGGTAAACCACTTTGAAAGTGGTTTACCTGTTCCAGCAGTGATGCACCTTGAATTGCCGTACTGAAACTATAAATCTATAGCTTCGTACGGTTCTAGTGTGCCCCAGCTCTAGCACGCCCCCTGAAATCAGACACATTACAAAGTACCACTTGCACTCTGTAATGCGCCTGATATTGGCATACGGGAAGCATTTCAGTAATGAGAACAAGATTGCGCCTGATGTCGGGCTGAAAATACACCAGACGTCTGGAGCAGCCCCGTTCATACATGTCCCCCATAAAGTGCAGATATGCTAACATATGTTTTGGGGCAAGATTGATGCTCAGAATTACAATCCCCAACAATTATCACTTCTTAGGGCCAGTCTTACCTGTACATTGGCAGTCCAACATCAAGTTTTATTTAAACCAGCCTTGGTGCAGAATCTCTCTCTCTTTTTTTTTTTATCAGAACCTGAGCAAACAAATACAGAAGATTTCATGAAATATTCTCAGTGACCCTCTGGTGCCATTTTGTAGCTCGACTTGTATATCTGATTATGCCAAGCACCACAGAGGCTTTATTAAATCAAGCAGTGCAACTAATAATAGCATGGCTCTGTAGTCTCTTCTGGAAAGTACAGATTTTATCATTAATAATGATTTCTTTTACACTATAATATTTGCTGGGAAACAAAAATACACATTGTGAATAATTCATAATGGCATCTTTAGATATCAATTAATGGTAGTATTGTCTGAGGATCTACGCAAATAAATTTTGTCTCAACTTACCACAATAAACATACAAAATTATGTAAATAGGAATTATTTGAAAATAATACTGTACAGTTTTCTATAATAAAAAATGATCTGATGTTGATGTTCTCTGAATTCTCACTTAAATAGCAGCAAGGAGTATGGATCATGCTGTCCTTTTCTAAATAGTAATGATAAAAACTTTATGGGTCGAAGAGGTCAAGTTAAAAGTTAGAACTCATAGCAGATCAATGAATACCTTCCTTTCAATGCAACCGTCAGGGAGGGGCTCCTTGGTGTCACTGCCTGTTTAAACATCCATAACCCTGCTTAAGAGTGCCATCAATACACAATAGATTCATGCGGTGAAGGCCTATTATACTGCATTTAACCAGAGAATAAAAGAAAGAAGCCATCGTTTTACTAAAACAAAAAGCAGACACTAGGCCTTTGTGGAAGATAAGTTATTCAGTTATAGGGCTCTGCCTTATTAGAGGATTAATGGTCTGCTTTCTTTAGCTCTAGCTGAGCCACGTTTAAGCAAGTATCTATATATGTTTACTTCCTCAAGGTACTTTATGGTATGTAAGGCATTCTCATTAAGGTTGAAGAGCTATTATGATCTATGAAACTTATTGTTTTATGTGGTGATACATATAGATCGACTGAACAAAAGCCCCACTAGTCACACGTCTGCTTGACTTTACACATTCTTGTGCCTGAACTGATTATTGTAACCTACAAAGGATATCAGTTTTATTTATGTTAGTTAAATAAGTTCAAAGCTCAAAATTGATATTAATATATCAGTGGCTAAATATCTCATTGTGTTTGTTAAATAAAGTTAGGCAACTTTTTAATTCACTGAGTTTTTTAATTCCTCTCTATTCTCAAGATTTCAGCTTGCTTTTAGTGAATGTAAGCATTTTTGTTTAAAACTAGTGTTGAGCGAACAGTAAAAAGTTCTAGTTCGATTAGAACCTCGAACCTTTCAGTTCGAAGTTCTATTCGAACTCCAACCCCATTAAAGTCAATGGGAGTAGATGTTCTGGTTAACTTTTATACCTATACAGGTGAGGAGAAGCTGGAATTACCATCCATAGCAGAAAACTGGATATGTGGAACAAATTAGTTTAGAAAATTTAGCTCTAAGGCTAGGTTCACACGGCTTAACTGCGGGGCGTAATTTCGCCCCGCAATTACGCCGTGTGGACGGGGGCGGGAGCGGGGGAGTGAGCGGGGGGCCGGCACTTCGCCGGCCCATAGACAATCACTGCTAGCGGCGCGTATACGCCGCTAGAAAGTGACATGTCAATTATCTCCGGGCGGGGAGAGGAGACGTAATCCATAGTTCTCTATGAGAACTGTGAATTACCGTAATGAATGGGCCGTTTTCGTCACGTAATTGGCGCACTTCGGCGCGTAATTACGGACCGAAATACAGCCCATTTTTAGTCGTGTAAACATGGCCTAAGAGTGACAGAAAAAAATTGGGAGGCTAAAATACTTAATTCCTTTCAATGGCTAACTGAAAAGATGAGGACAGCTTGCACGTAGGGGCATAGCTCTAGGAGATACAGCGGTAGCAGCTGCTACAGGGCCCTGCATCCTGAGGGTGCCCAAAAGCCTCTTTGACACATAGGAGACTTGGAGATGGTGGGTTATAGAATTACTGAACCCCCGAAACCGCAAAAACAGAACTTTTGGGCACTGAGTATGATTTAGCAAATCCAAGCTCTCTGTATAATATATATCAATGTATATGAGAGATAGACGTTATGTGAGCCTGCATATGTCGCCAAATAACAGCTTTTGAGTGTGGGAAAGATGCAGCCAGCAATACCAAACTCCCTAACTATTGCTGTCCATGGAGAGGAAAATGCTATCAAACTAAGAGCAGTCTGTATAGTACAGAGAGTAAGCTGAATATGGTGTTCACAAGGCAATACAGTGAAATACATATAACATGGTCATGTGATCTTGGCAACCAATGAGAGCCCTACATCCCAGCAATGAGGTTTTTGACACTTCTCTGTGCTCTGCACTGATTGGATGGCCGCCAAAAATGCAGAAAGACCCTGAAAATGAAAATGAAAATGGCATGTCAAACTTTACTTGAATGAAGAGTAAAATGTTTGTTTTGGTTCAAGTTCTAAAAATTTGAGAAGTTCTACTAGAACTTAAGTTTTCTAGAACAGTTCGTTCAACACTATTTACAACCACAAACTATAATCCAATCTTAATTATGTCCATGTCTTGTTACAAAGAAAAGTTTTCAATAAAGGATTACTCCTTAACTGTATGCAAATTGTATGCAAATACTTTAAGTTACACTTGCCAACTTTTGAGACTAGCCTGCAGGGAGATTATGTGCTGTGGCACACTATGAAAATATTTGTATAGCTTTTTCAATGCCTATCCCTCTTCCTATGATGGGAAAGATGTTTGATTGATGTGAGGAATATGACATCACCAGGCTTTCATGTATATTGGATAGCCTATCCTGTGCTCAGGAAAGCTGGGTGACAGCACATATTTGTAGGATGTGTAACCACCCTGCTAGTTGTCTTATATGTGTATTTAATGTAAATATAGGTGTTGTGTAACTCTGTAACATATATAGTAATGATGGTGACATTGCCTTTTTATTGTGTACAGCACTGGTACTTAAAGTACTATAGCATTATTGAGGTCTACAGCCATGGTCATCTTAGGCTTAGTGATTTCATGTTGTTGAGTTGTTAAGAGAAGCATGCAGTTATTTTTAATTCCAGCAAAAACAGGTCATCTACACACCTGCCGGCAGTGGAGTAGAACAGGCAAAGGCAGAACATCAGTCAGATATACTCAGAGAAGGACAGAGAGAGATAAAGAGAAAAAGATGCAGAGTAGCAAGAGAGAGAAGTACAGCCATTCAGAAGTGATCTAATACAAACATACAAAAAAATTGGCTTAGTGCCACTGGCTGTTATGGATGCGGACATAACATATGTGTCACGTGTAAGTACATAAATAGAACCACAACATTCACCTCCTTTAGTAACAATAAAAATTTCAAAATTAAAAGCTTCATAAATTGTAACACCAAATTTGTCATATATTTAATCAATTGTGACCTGTGTAAGGAGCAATATGTGGGTTGTACCACAGGACCTCTCAAAACTCGTTTCCGCAGACACCTATCTGATATAGGTAAAACAGACCTTTTTAAATGTTCTGCGGTATCCAAACATTTCACTTTAAAACATCAAAACGATACGAGCTCACTATCAGTTGTTGGTATAGAGAAGGTCAGCAATTCAACACGAGACGGAGATTTGCATAGGAAACTTTTGACACGTGAAGCGTGGTGGATTTTTAACTTAGACACACGCATCCCAAAGGGTATGAATGTACGCCAGGATATCCAATATCACTATTAGTGAGTGATTATAGGGTTAACATCGAGTCCGGTAGCATGTATTTTCTACTTTGTATAGCTTTAGTTGGAATTAGCTTTCCAGGTGTTCTTAATTATGTCTGTTTATTTAAATGTCCGGTGGCAAACTTGACGTCACCATGAGTAAGGGTCATGTGACCTGAAACGCGTCGGTCAGAGCCATCTACCGTCTACCCCCCAGCTGTATGGTCTCCTGTCTCGCATGGTTTGCGCAACCAGAATGCTGTGAATTTTAGCGATGTTTACATTAAAGAGATGGATGTTTTAGAAGTACCGACTGCTCTTTAACCTCTCACGTCTTTGAGCTGATCCCAATCTTTCACTGATCGTAGCAAGAGAGAGAAGTACAGCCATTCAGAAGTGACAAGAAAGAAAGATTTAGAGTAGAAGAGATAGTGACAAATGTTGCAGGCCACGATGGCTGGTGAATAACACAGAGCACCTGGTGGGTCTGCATTGGTAACTGGGTGTAAGTTGGGGAGACTTCTTTTCTCTAAAAGGATAGAGATAAAGAAGGCTAGCTAAATCATTTGGTGTTGGGAAAGGCTATTTTTTTACTGAATATATATATATATAATATATATATATATATATATATATATATATATATATATATATATATATATATATTATATATTATAATTATATATATACAAGTTCTTACACCAGGGTGTGAGGCAGGGACAGGAAAAAGCCAGGGAGCAGGCAAGTTGACCTTTAGAGATCTGCATAAGAATGTTCACCCCTTCAAGCTTAAAGAGAACCTGTCACATAGGTTATGCCCCCCTTGCTGAGGACCGTACGAGCTAGTGACACACCTGCTGTTTCCAGCGCTGTGTCCCTTATTCTGAAAGATGCTCTAGTTTTAGAGTATTTAATGCTCAAATATGTAGTTTTCATCCAGAAGAGTCCAGCTTATTCACATAAAGAGTCAATTTAATTAATTTCATTTAATTCATGCCCCGCCCCCCTGAGGCTACCTCACAACCGATTAAACTATTAATTTGAATAGGTATAAACATGTGAATAACTGCCAGGTGGGTGGGGCTATCAGTGGGTGGGTGGGTCTAACACATGCTCATGGATAATCTGGACTCTTTTCTGGCTGCAAATTGCCAGGTTTGAGCATTAAATGCTCTAAAACTGCAGCATCTTACAGAATAAGGGACACAGCGCTGGAAACAGCATGTCTGTCACTAGCTGGTGCTGCCCTAAGCTAGGGGGGGCATAATCTATGTCACAGGTTCCCTTTAAGTGCAAAAAAGCCATGCTGGTCAATATAGTTAAAATTTATAGTCTTGCTGTGGCACGGCCTTTCTGCATGCCAAGAGTATCAAAGCAGCTTCCACTGTTTTGGCACCACAACTATGTAAATCAGCAGCCAGACAGATGTCAGTGCAGGAGACTTGACAACTCTTCTAAAAGTCTAGGAGGACTCCCCTTTTTCTGGGATCCTCTCTGGCTTTCTTGTATAGTTGTGAAATATCTCTCACTAATATACTGTCTGTAACTGAAATTATTTCATAAGTCTAGGTCAACACTTGCTTTGTGTTCTGTGTTTTTCTGTTCTGTCATTGAAACAGAAAAACTAAAATAATGGATATGAGAGTTCTGTCTCATGATGGAAACCAATGATGGACTCTATTGAAAATAATGGTGTTTGTCGGGGTTCTGTCATGGTGTCCATTATTAAAACGGAAAAAATAGTGCCGCTGCTCTGACACAGATGTAAAACGGACATAAGCCAATGTCACATGCAGTGGCATAACCAAGCTCATGGTGGTTATCACCTATATGTGTGATATCTCAAAGACTCAGCACCCTATCTGTAGAAGATGGATGTCACACATTATTTGCTTCAAATTCAAAAAGCAATAAGGCTGTGCAAATCCATATATTTTGAAAAACGTAAGCATAGGTGCACACTGAAAAGGCAATAGCATACATCTAATACAAATATCAGTGGCACACTAAAAACTAAGTGAAACATTAAGGTATATAGGAATATTGGAAATGCATTACTGCTAAGGAAAATATGAAAAACCTGTGACTCTTAGTTTACAGTTTTTGATCAAAGATTGTATTAAGCTCACCTCCCAATAGCGTCAAGGGGATCCCAGCACAGGTGAGTCCCTAACACTGAACATGTTACCTCACTAGGAGTCCATTCAGACTACAACATCTCAGGGAGTGATAGGAACCTGCTACTGAATTATCTTGAACTAGATTACAAGAGGTAGGCGGAGTGCAGCAAGCCAATGAGGTTGCCATTCCTCAAATAGACTTGAAAAAGCAATAAGGCTGTGCACATCCATATATTTTGAAAATCGTAAGCATAGGTGCACACTGAAAAGGCAATAGCATACATCTAATACAAATATTAGTGGCACACTAAAAACTAAGTGAAACATCAAGGTATATAGGAATATTTGAAATGCATTACTGCTAACTTACACTTCCATGGGGAAGGATTCAAATTTTTAAAAACAGGTTACATAAATACAAATATGTGCAGGTTCCTGTGGTGTAGCACACAAAAAATTATTCCTACTTCTATAACCAAATAAAATAATGCCAACGAAAAAAACTACTCCTTTAAAACATACCTTTTAATAATAATAGTTAAAACTCAAAAATGAACCTACATAAATAATAACGGAACACCCACAAAAACAAAAAGAGGGTAAGGACAGTAAAACCTACACTGTCCCCTAGGTTATACACCCTATGGTACCTCACACAATTGGAGAACCCGCCCCGATAAGGGCGACCCCAAAAGAATTAACTCCTAAACTGTCCCCTATACTAGGTATCGCCTACTCAATGTAATCTAACGGCAGACCACCAAGTGGAGACAGACAAAATAGGATACACAATGTGCAGTACCAACAAAAATAGATATGAGAAAAAGCGCCAATGTAGGTATAAAACAGTAGCACTAGCAATAACACAAATTACAGGGACAAATGAGCCCAATTACAAATAGTATATATAAAACCCTACAGTGATGAATATAGGGTATAAGCAATGCTAGTACTTATCTGCGCCAATAGATCCAAAATGATGATTTCGATCAATATGGTGACATACGCAGGCGCTGTTCAGTGGGACACTATATACCTACACTGGTTTGTGAGTCTGCACCGGAGGGAGACACACCAACTCCTATCCTTAGGTTTCATCCATCTGAATCCTGGTTACAAATCCATTGGAGATCCAGATGGATATGTTGTTTCTGACCCACTGAGGAGTCCCTGGAATGGGACGAAACGCGTTTGGGGTTTAAGTGGCGCTTAACCTGAACAGCGCCTGCGTATGTCACCATATTGATCGAAGTCATCATTTTGGATCTATTGGCGCAGATAAGTACTAGCATTGCTTATACCCTATATTCATCACTGAAGGTTTTTATATATACTATTTGTAATTGGGCTCATTTGTCCCTGTAATTTGTGTTATTGCTAGTGCTTCTGTTTTACACCTACATTGGCGCTTTTTCTCATATCTATTTTTGTTGGTACTGCACATTGTGTATCCTATTTTGTCTGTCTCCATTTGGTGGTCTGCCGTTAGATTACATTGAGTAGGCGATACCTAGTATAGGGGACAGTTTAGGAGTTAATTCTTTTGGGGTCGCCCTTATCGGGGCGGGTTCTCCAATTGAGTTTTAACTATTATTATTAAAAGGTATGTTTTAAAGGAGTAGTTTTTTTCGTTGGTATTTTTTGATTTTTTCTATTCCTGTAATTCACATATGTGGGAAGTACTTTGTTGTATCAAATAAAATAATGACAATATTTCAAATACAATACGTAGATATGAATGTTGAATAAGAATACATATTATAATATAGTAATTTCCTATAGAGAAATGGTCAGAAGTCCATTCCAAAAATCCTGCACATATACCCTGAATCCCCGGGTCGGCTCTATTTATTTAACTGTTTGTGTCATTTTATTTTATTAAGGTGTGCTGCTTACCTAGCTGAGGCATTCCCTGCCTATTCACCTAAGGTTTTGTCTATCTACTTACCTTCTCTGCATTACTTTCTAAGACCTTGACTCCCTACCTACCTACTTAGGGCCTTGCTTAACAGCCCTTCCTACCTACTTACCTATTGACATACATATGACCTTGCCTGCCTACCTACCTGCAGCTTTGCCTACTTATCTACCTAACTACTTGGAGCCTTGGCTATCTACGTACCTACCTGGACCCTTGTCTACCTATCTACCTGGGGCCTTGCTTATATATGGTATTTCATAAAAGTGAGTAAACCCCTCACATTTTTGCAAATATTGTGTTATATCTCTTGATAGGGCAACACTGCAGATACGACACTTTGATACACTGTAAAGAAGTCAGTGTGCAGCTTATATGACAGTGTAGATTTGTTGTGCTCTGAAAATAACTAACACACAGCTATCAATGTCTAAATGGCCAGCAACAAAAGTGAGTACACCTTAGTGCCAAACTTACCTTTTCACTCCATGTTGTCATGTGATTTATTAGTGTTACAAGGTCTCAAGTGTAAATGGGAAGCAAGTGTGTGAAATTTGGTGTTATCGATCTTACACTCTCATACTGGTCACTGGAAGTTCAACATGGCACCTCATGGCAAAGAACTGATTGAGGATCTGAAAAAAAGAATGTTGCTTTACATAAAGATGGCCTAGGTTATAAGAAGATTGACAATGCTTTGAAACTGAGCTGCAGAACAGTGGCCAAGACCATACAACGTTTTAATAAGACAGGTTCCACTGAGAACAGGCCTTGTCATGGTCGACCAAAGAAGTTGAGTGCATGTGTCCAGCATCATATCCAGTGATAGTCTTTTCAAAATAGACATATGAGTGCTGCCAGCTTTGCTTCAGAGGCTAAAGCAGGGCCCTCTCTTTCATTGGGAAGGGTAGACAGTTGCCCGGGGGCCCCAGGAGCACAGGGTTCCCCCTCGGGAAGCTGCCTACCCTGTCCAGTGACAATGAATACACCCAGGGGTGTTTGTTGGTCTGCCGCGCCGCCCTGTTGTGCCGTGCCTGCACTTTACTCTTCACAGCACAGACAGGGCAGTGCGACAGTCAGATTGAGTAGGGGCCAGGCTACAGCAATGCTCCGCTGTGGCCTGATGCGGTGGCCCCTGCTATTGCTATGCCTGCACTTTACTCTTCACAGCCTAGGCAGGGCGGCGGGGCCGTGGAGGAAAATAGGGGCCAGACTACAGCCATGCTTTGAAATCCTGTACAGCTCTACTCCTCCTTCTCTCCCCTGCATTGTGTACCACTGAAGAGCAGAAGACAACTAGGGAGAGAGAGGGTGGAGCAGCGCTGCCCCTTCTTATCACCTCATACCATCAGCAGTGAAGAGCTGAACACTGCCCATCCCCCTGCTCTTCTGGACTTCAGCACAAGTGACTGATTGAGAGAAAGGGAGGGAAGGGGAGATGTGGGCCTATCCAGTGTTATACTACTTGCTGGACCTGGGTATCTAAGCCTATCCAGTGTTATACTATCTGCTGGCTCTGTGTATCTAAGCCTATCATTATTCTTTCTGCTGACTGTGTATCTAAGCCTATCCAGTGTTATAATATTTGCTGGCCCTGTGTATCTAAGCTTATCTGGTGTTATACTATCTGCTAGCCCTGTGTATCTAAGCCTATCAGGTGTTATACTATCTGCTGCCCCTGTGTATATTAGCCTATCTGGTGTTATACTATCTGCTTGCCCTGTGTATCTAAGCCTATCCGGTGTTATAATATCTGCTGGCCCCGTGTATCTAAGCCTATCCAGTGTTATAATATCTGCTGGCCCTGTGTATCTAAGCCTATCCAGTTTTATACTATCTGCTGTCCCTGTGTATCTAAGCCTATTTGGTGTTATACTATCTGCTGGCCCTGTGTATCTAAGACTACCAGGAACTGTCTACTGAGGTACTGTATGTGCGATACTGTGTCGCAGTCAGTACAGTATATCTTAGGCTATGATGTTATACTGTAAATGCTTGTTTATACAGTGTTTGTTAAATATGTATTTGGGTACGTTTAACTCACCGAGAAATGGACCCCAAAACGTATTTAACAATGTTCAAATGTGATTACATTGATTTCTATGTAAAATACGTATCATCGTTCAGATGTTTCTGCATTGCGTTAAACAGATGTGTTCAAAGAACTGACATGTCACTTCTTGATCAGTTTTATGCATTGAAAAACCCATAGAAACAATAGATCCATTTTCGCAGGCCAGAAAACGTATCTAAAAATGTATCACACTTAGTGGTACGTTTTTGGATGTGTTTTAGGGTAAGTTCACATGGCGTCTTGGATACATTTTTGCATTCTATTTCAAATGTGTAGCGTTAACAGCATCCAAAAATGTACTACAAAGTGTGATACATTTATAGATACGTTTTCTGGTCTGTAAAAATGTACCTATTGTTTCCATGGGTTTTTAAATGTCTAAAACAGATCAAGAATTGACATGAACATTCTTTTGAACACATTCATTTAACATATTGCAAAAAGATATCCAAAACACCATGTGCACATACTTTAACACTAAAAGGAAGAAAAGACAGTCACTCTTAGGCTAAATTCACATGGCTATTTGCAGGGTGTATAGTACGCTCTGCAATTACGACGGGTGTTCGGGAGCTCGCGTTGATCAGCGCATACTCCAGCGATGCGGGGGGGGGGGGCAGCAGCCCGCCAGACCCTTAGACTGCGATTACTTGCGGCGCGTAAGTGCTGTGAATAAATTACATGTCACTTATCTTGTTGTATTGTACGCCCGGGGAGAGGAAGTGTAATTCATAGGAGAACTGTGGATTACCATAATGACTGGGGCGCATTTCATTCGTATTACAACGCAGTACGTCTCGAAATACACGGCGAAATGCGCCCCAAATTAGCCCGTGTGAACATAGCCTTAGTGTAGATCGTCAATAATTTTTTTTTACATGGTTTGGTCAGGAACAAATGAACCATGAATATAATCGGCAGGTGTAAGTGTATGTTCACACAACATATTTTGGCACTTGTTTTTTGTGTGTATTTAGTGCTAAAAATACACTTTAAAACCATGATCAAGAACAGAACTCATTGAGTGCAGTGTAAAATTATAGAAATTATATGATTCTATGCGTGCATTTTTGCAGCACGTAAGTGTCAGTATTAAACTATACAAGGCAGTAATCTGCCTCTGGCAATTGTGCATTAAATTATACGGCTGCAAGCGCTTAACTTCAACAGAGCAAACAAGCGTATTTACAGTGCGTAAAAGTGCACGATTTGAATACGTTGTTTGAACCTTCCCTAAGTTGGGGAGTATTTTCAAGCTCAGTGCCTAGGGCAGCCTGAGCTGTGAATATGGTCCTAGTTGTCGTATGTATATTCTGCATATAAAGAGTAGTTTTTATTTTTATCTACATAGACAAATGATGGCTTGTTTTTTGTGGGACACGATGTTCTTTTTAATAGTGCCATGAACGTACCATGTAGTGCACTGGGAATCTGAAAAAAATTTATAGTATAGTGAAATGTGAAAAAACGTTCTTGTGCCACATTTGTGGTGGTTTTGTTTTTATGGTGTTTACTTTTCGGTATAAGTGATGTGTCATTTGTATTCTGTGTTGGTTCGGGACCCAGTGCACAGCTCTGCCCAGGGGTCCATAATGCTGTTAAGACTGCTCAGAGGTGAAGGGGTGGGGAAGTAAGCCTGTCAGTGCTCAGACCATACGCCTTCCACTGCATCAAATTGGTCTGCATGGCTGTCATCCCAGAAGATGATGCACAAAAAAGCACACTAACAGTTCGCTGAAGACAAGCAGAATAAGGACAAGGATTACTGGAACCATGTCCTGAGACCAAGATAAACTTATTTGGTTCAGATGGTGTCAAGCATGTGTGGTGGCAACCAGGTGCGGAGTAAAGAGACAAGTGTGCCTTGCTTAAATTCAAGTACTGCCGTCTGTGGGGAGCTACAGTTCATTGGAACCATGAATGCCAACATATACTGTTACATACTGAAGCAGAGCGTGATCTCCTCCCATCAGAAATTGGGTCATAGAGCAGTATTCCAACATGATTACGACTCCAAACACACGTTCAATATGAACACTGCTACTTTACACAGTATCAAAGTGTCATTGTCAGGGCTAGGCAGCGCTCAGCCTGCGGGGAGCAACAGTCTGCAGCAGCTGATTTGCGGCCCAACCCTGATAGACAGTCTGCTGGCAGCTCCATGAGTGACAGAGGCCCAACCACTCTGGACAGTGGGCATGTCGCACCAGCCAATGGGAGGACAGGGAGGCCAGGAATCCCATTTAAACTCCCTGCGGGCTGAGTGCAGCGCCTGTGATATTTCCTGTCTGCCTTGTGTTTTGTGCTTGTATCGTGTTTGCTTGTTATGTGTACCAGACCCAGGCTTGTTTACTTACCTCGGCATGTCAGCTGATTTTGTACCTCGCTCCCGTTCGTGTTTGACCTCGGCGTGTTGCCGGTTTTCTCTCTGGGTCTGTCTGCGTTGTGGCGTGGCGTTCCTGGTTTGTGTTTGACCTGTCTTCCTCCTGACGGCTGCAGCACTCTGGTAGGTCAAGTAGGCAGGGACAGTGGGCTGGGTTCCAGTCAGGGCTCACTGTATCTACCTTGACGTGACATTATCACAGGCCCAAACCGTTACTGCTCTCCAGAAACTATGAACCCTATGACAGCTCTGGTAGAGCAGATGCAGGGGCTTATCCAGCTATTTCAGGATCTGGCGCTGAGGGTACTACAGCAGGAGACTACCCCAAGTCAGAGTGTTCCTGTATTATCTGTTCCCCCTGTGGAACCCCCGATTCAGTTGCCTGATAGATTCTCAGGCAACTGAAGAGTCTTTTTGACATTTAGGGAAGGATGTCGCTGTAATTTAGGCTCTGCCCACATACTTCGGGCAATGAGGAATAGAGGGTGGGAATCATTATGTCCCTTCTTCAGGGTCCCCCTCAGGAGTGGGCATTTTATTTACGACCTGAATTACCAGAAATTTCTTCTGTGGACAGGTTCTTTATCTCCTTGGGCGTACTTTTTGATGACCCTGATAGGGAAGCTGTGGCCGAGGCTCGTCTGACCACTTTGAGGCAGGGTAAGAGGAATGTGGAGGACTATTGCTCTGAATTTCATCGCTGGTGTGTTCCGTCGTGTGGAACGACCCAGCTCTCAGATGTCAGTTTAGATTAGGATTAGCCAACCATGTGAAGGATATGTTGGTGGCTTACCCTACCCCATGTTCCTTAGATGAGGCTATAGCACTAGCCGTTCGTCTGGACAGACTTTTTAGAGAGCAACATCGGGAAAAGGCTCTCCATCCTGTCGTCCACTCCATGGTCCCTTCTACACCCGCGGTTCCTGATCTAAACCCAGAGCAGCCCATGCAAGTGGGGGCATCTTCCGCGACTTCTACCAGCGACCGGAGGACTTCTCGTCGTACTCAGGGATTGTGCTTTTACTGTGGCGAAGGTGGACACGGTATCCAAGAGTGCTCCAAAAGGAAGACAAGGCCGGAAAAACTCCAGCCCCCAGGTGATTTGCAGGAAGGTCACCTAGGCAAGCAGGTATTTCCTATTGTATCCAAAAAGTTGCTGCTCCCAGTTAAGATCCCATATATATTGCTGTCTGGTTCTCGGAATGCTTTTGTGAATTCTAGGTCAGCTTCCAATTTTGTAGACGCGTCTTTCGGCAAACGTCTGGGCCTACCTTGGAGACCGCTATCTGATTCCCTGCGAGAAGTGGCTATGGACTCTACTCCGTTGGCTAGGGGCATAATCCAACATTGTACTCCGGAGCTCGAGATGTTGGTAGGATCCATACATACTGAAAAGTGTATTCTATTTATCATGGAGGGGCTGCCCGCTGATGTAGTTTTGGGGCTGCCCTGGCTTCAGAGACACAACCCGGTGTTTGACTGGAATTCAGGTGAATTAATCAAGTGGGGACAACTGTGTGTTGACAGATGTCTCCCTACCATACTGGGCAATACTGAGGTGGAGCTGATTACTGTTTTCATTTTTGACTTTGCTGAAGTATTTTCTCAGAAACAGTCGAAGATACTACCCCCTCATAGATCTTACGACTGTGCCATTGACCTTATTGCCCGGAGTGAGGTTTCCTAAGGGGAGGATATATAATCTGTCAGGTCCAGAGAGACTAGCCATGAAGCAATATATTGCAGAAAGTATTCAGAAGGGGCATATCCGACCTTCGGTGTCCCCTATGGGAGCAGGGTTTTTCTTTGTAGGGAAAAAGGATGGAGGCCTCCGTCCATGCATAGATTACCGTGAACTGAATAAAGTAACAGTAAAAAAACAACACCCTTTACCCTTGATCTGTTCAATCAAATCCAGTGGTTTTCCAACTTGGACCTTAAAGGGGCCTAAAACTTCTTCCGTTTCCGAGAAGGGGATGAGTGGAAAACCGCGTTTAACACTCCTGAGGGTTATTTTGAGTATCTGGTGATGCCATTCGGTTAGTGAAATGCTCCCGCGGTGTTCCAAAATCTGGTTAATGATGTATTCCGTGAGCTCATTGGTTGTTGTATGGCCGTTTACCTGGATGACATTTTAATCTTGGCCGTTTACCTGGATGACATTTTGTTAGCTGAGGTCAATCTGACCTTGGGTCAATCGTGCATCTATATTAGTGCATGATTTGAAATTTTTAGATTTGAAAGTGATAGTTTGTAAGTGATCTTGAAGAAATATGACCGATATGGGACCGAAGTGGGCATAAGGGGGCCAGGAGGAAGGCTTCTCAGTGAGTACCTATCTTAAGATTCCACAACTCATTCACCATGCTCACTATTGCTATCTACCTTGCAGCCATCTCCCTTCTACTGTACCACCCAGTCTCATCCCCTGAAAATTCTATCCATATCAGCGCCTCTATCCTCCCCTCACCCATGTATCCCATCCCACAAAACTGTTCTCCCTTTTTAACCACCCAAAAACGCCAGCTTGCATATTGCTGCACAAACGCCGCTCTTTACACATCACTTAACCATCTGCTGTCGTTTTTCATTCTCCTGCTTCTCGCTGCAGGTGACATCTCTCCTAACCCCGGCCCTCCTTCCTTTACTGCTCATCCCACTTCCTCCTCCTTCCATAGAAACAATGCTAACCAGCTCGCTATTCGCTGTACGTCTTTCCCTGCCCCTTTTAAATGTGCCCTGTGGAATGCCCGATCTTTTTAGCAACAAACTCAGCTGTTCATGCCCTGTTTCTTTCTCATTCCCAACCTGCTGGCCTCACAGAAACATGGCTCCAGCATCTGACACCGCTTCCCTTGCCGCTCTCACCTTTTGGGGGCCCTACACTTCACCCACACCCCCAGACCTGAGAACAGGCTGGTGGAGGAGCCGGCATACTTTTTCTCTCCCCACTGCACTTACCAGGCCCATTCCTCCCGCACCCCCCTCACTTTCCCCTCTTTTGAAGTCCACACCATTAGACTCTTCGGCCATTTTCCATCAGAGTCGCAGTTGTGTACAGACCCCCCGGCTCACCCTGCCAATTTCTGGATAATTTCGCTCCCTTTGGCTCCCTATTTCCTCTCTTCTGAAATGCCCACTCTCATCAGGGGTGATTTCAAAATCCCCATTGATGACCCCATGTCCCCTTTTCTGCCTCTCAGAGTCTTTCACTGCCCTCTTCTCTTGGCCTCTTGCAGTTTACTGACTCTCCCACCCACAAGGATGGAACTCTCTTGATCTGGTCTTCTGTGTCTCTCATAAATTTTCTAACCTCACCAATTCTCCTTTGCTCTCTCTAATCAAACCTTATCTCTTTTACTATCAATTCTCAGCCTTCTGGACACACCTGCCCTTCACCATTCAGAAATATCCGCTCCATTAAACACCAGGAACTCAGACACCATACAGTCTTCACTGCCCCCCAATCTCCTCCCTCTCCTGTCCTGACCGGCTGTAAAACATTACAACGAAACTCTCACAACCACTTTGGGACATATTGGCCCCAAACTCACACACCGTACCACCAGAGTCAGAGGGCCGGCAGCCTTGGCACACACCTCAGACTCGGTTCCCTGCAACGATGCTCCAGGTTTTGCTGAGCGTCTGTGGAGAAAGTCGAAGCTACCTGCAGACTTTCTCCACTACAAAATTCATGCTCAGGACTTATCACACTCCCCTTCACAGCGCCAAACAAAAATATTTCACCTCCCTCATCTCAACCTTACACAACCCAAAACCCCTGTTTGACACCATCCACTCCCCTTTTTCAGGCTAAAGCTCAGGCCCCGGTCCTCTGACCTCTGTGCTGAGGACCTGGCCACTCACTTCAAAGACAAATTGACAGTATCCAGCATAACATCTCATCACAAACCCCAAGCAGAACCCATCCTGTCCTCCCCGCACATCCTCTAGTGTGTTCTCAGCTCTTGACCCAACGACAGAAGAAGAAGTATCCAGGCTTCTCCTGTCTGCTCGCCTACCACCTGCTCTAGCAACCCCATTCCCTCCCACCTTTCCAATCTATTTCTCCAGCTATCCTCTCTCACCTTACTGCAATCTGTAACCTCTCTCTCTCCACTGGGATCTTCCCATCCTCCTTTAAACAGGCTACTAAACTCCCCTACTAAAAAACCCTCCCTGGACCCATCCTGTGCTGCCAACTACCGACCAGTCCTTAACCTTCCCTTTATCTTAAGCTCCTGGAACCCTGGTCTACTCTGCTAATCCGCTATCTCTCTGCTAACTCTCTTCTGGATCCTCTAACAATCAGGTTTCCCGTTTTACACTCCACAGAAATGCTCTAGTTAAAGTCTCTAACGATCTCCACACTGCAAAATTCAGGGCAAATACTCGTTGGTTCTTCTGGATCTCTCTGCAGCATTTGACACTGTTGATCACCATCTTCTCCTCAGCATGCTCAGCACCATTGGCATCCAGGACCCCTGCTCTCGCTTGGTTCTCTTCCTACCTCTCTGACGTTTTTTTCAGTGTTCATTTGCAGGTTCTACTTCCTCTCCTCTCCCTCTTGCCGTAGGGGTCTCTCAGGGGGCAGTTCTTGGGCCACTCCTCTTCTCAATCTAACAGCCCCCATTGGCCAAACCATCAGTAGATTTGGCTTCCAGTACCACCTCTACGCTGATGACGCGTAATTATACACCTCGTCCCGAGACCTCACTCCTGCCCTGCTTCAAAACACCCGTGACTGTCTGTCCCCTGTCTCTGACATCATGTCCTCTCTCTATTTCCAACTAACCCCACCAAAACCGAATTCTTGTTTTTCCCCATCTGCTAACCAACCCCCCTCTGCTATTTCTCTCTCATGTGTGGCATCACCATAACACCTAGGCAGCAGGGGCCCGATGTCTTGGTGTTATTCTAGACTCTGATCTGACCTTCACCCATATATCCAATCCCTTGCCCGCTCCTGTCACCTGCACCTCAAGAACACTACCAGAATCCGTCCTTTTCTCACTGTGGAAACAACTCAAACTCTCATTGTTGCTCTTATTCATTCTCTCTTGACTACTGTAACTCCTTGCTTATACGTCTCCCTACTGTTTAAAATCTCCCCTCTCCAACTATCCTGAATGCAGCAGCCAGGGTTGTCTTTCTTCTCCAGCCGCTATACTGATGGGCCTCTACCCTGTGTCAGTCACTGCACTGGTTGCCCATCCAGTACAGAATACAGCATAAACTAATCACTCTCACTCATAAAGCTCTCCACAGTGCTGCACCCCCATACATCTCCTTCCTCATCTCTTTCTACCACCCTGCCCGCCCTCTCCGCTCAGCTACGGACATCAAACTACAGACTACAATCATCCGAACCTTCCAGGCCCGTCTTCAAGATTTTGCACGTAATGCACTCATTCTCTGGAACATGCTACCAGTACCATCAGGCACAATCCCAGCCATTGCAGTTTTTAAAAGTGTCCTGAAAAAACATCTTCTCAGGCAGGCTACCAAAACCCCTAATTGTTAACCCCACCTTCTAACACACACATTTGTCACTCCCTACACTAGGGCACTCACAGGCACTTATCTGTATATAGATGTACAGTCATGGTGGCAGCTTCACCAAATTTTTATGAAAACCTCCCCATATTTATAAAGCATGGCTGCGCCATTGAAAATTAAGCACTTCTCCCCCTTTGTTTCCCCCAGGCCCCCTCTTAGCTTGTAAGCTCTTGCGAGCAGGGCCCTCACACCTTGTGTCTCACCTGTAAGTAACTTTCACTGTGTAATGTCTGTCTTTTGCCTGTACTTATACCCCCTAAATTGTAAAGTGTTGTGAATTATATTGGCGCTATATAAAGATTATTATTATTATTATTATTATTATTCTATTCGGAGGATTGGTCGTCTCACGTTAAACACGTACGACAGATATTGCAAATCCTGAAGGAAAATAGGTTGTTTGTCAAGCTTGAAAAATATGTTTTTGGAGTGCAGGAGGTACCTTTTCTTGGGTACATCCTGACTCCTAACTCATTTTGTACATGGACCCCGGTAAAACTCAAGCTATTCTCGATTTGGTCCGCACTTCATCCCTTCATCAGCTGATTTGTGACCCCACCCGGATAGACAGTCTGCTGGCAGCTCCATGAGTGACAGAGGCCCAACAACT
Organism: Phyllomedusa bahiana; assembly: GCA_025379985.1. Lineage (NCBI taxonomy): Eukaryota > Metazoa > Chordata > Amphibia > Anura > Hylidae > Phyllomedusa > Phyllomedusa bahiana. The sequence goes on from JAODAL010003293.1 coordinate 28,203, forward strand.
CTGGACAGAGGGCGTGTCGCACCAGCCAATGGGAGGACCTAGAGGTCGCTCCAATCGGCTGCTGGGGCGGTGTCCGGGAATCCCATTTAAACTCCCTGCGGGCTGAGTGCAGCGCCTGTGATATTTCCTGGCTGCCGTGTTTTTTGTGCTTGTGTACCAGACCCAGGCTTGTTTACTTACCTCGGCTTGTCATCTGATTTTGTACCTCGCTCCCGTTCGTGTTTGACCTTGGCTTGTGTATGTTTTTCTCTCCGGTTCTGATTTGTGGCTTGACGTTCCTGATTTGTGTTTGACCCGGACTGTTTGACCTTTCTTCCTCCTGATGGCCCCAGCACTCTAGCAGCGCAGGGACTGTCGCCCAGGCAGCACGTGCTGCCCTAGGCAGGCCTAGGGCAGCACGTCAAGTAGGCAGGGACAGTGGGCTGGGTTCCAGTCAGGTCTCACTGTACCTCCCTTGACGTGACAGTCATATCTTAAGTATTGTCCTATGAAAAGATATGATACAATATTTTAAAAAATGTGAGGGGTGTACTCACTTTTGTGAGATACTGTATGTACCGGGGTCTTTTCCTATCTACCCACCTTACTACCTATGGCCTTCCCAACTATCCACCTACATGGGATTTTGCCTAGATAGCTTTCTGTGATCTTGCTTATCTACCTACCTATGACCTTGCCTGTCTATCTACTTACTTGTGGACTTACCTGCATACCTGCCTAACTGAGTCCTTACCAATTGGTGCTGTGCCTACCTACAGGTCTTACATACCTGATGGGGAGCCTATTTACCTGCAGTAAGGAAAATAAGTCTTTGATACACTAGTGATTTGCAAGTTTTCCCTCCTACAAAGAATGGAGAGGGCTGTTATTTTTATTGTAGGTATACTTCAACTTTGAAAGACAGAATCTAAAAAAAATCCAGTTAATCCCAATGTATTATTGTTAAAAAAATAATTTGCAATTTATTGCATGAAATAAGTATTTGATACAATAGAAAATCAGAGCTTAATATTTGGCCCCAAAACCATTGTTTGCAATTACAGAGATCAGATGTTTCCTATAGTTCTTGACAACATTTTCACACACTACAGCAGGGATTTTGGCCCACTCCTCCATACAGATCTTTTCCAGATCTTTCAGGTTTTGGGGCTGTCACTGGGCTACATTGAGTTTCAGATCCCTCCAAAGATTTTCGATTGGGTTCAGGTCTGGAGACTGGATAAGCCACTCCAGAACCTTGAAATGCTCCTTACGGAGACACTCCTTAGTTGCCCTAGCTGTGGTTTCAGGTCATTATCCTCCTGGAAGACCCAGCCATGACCCATCTTCAATGCTCTTACTGAGGGAAGGAAATTGTTGCCAAAATCCCGCAATACATTGCCCCATCCATCCTCTCTTGAATACAGTGCAGTCTTCCGGTCTCCTTTGGAGAAAAACATCTCCAAAGTATGATATTTCCACCCCTATGCTTCACAGTGGGGACGGTGTTCTTCGGGTTGTACTCATCTTTTTTCTTCCTCTAAACACAGCGAGTGGAGTTGATACAAGAAAGTTCTATTTTGGTCTAATCTGATCACATGATCTTCTCCCATACCTCCTCTGGATGATCCAGATAGTCATTGGTGACTTCCAATGGACTTGGACATGTGCTGGCGTGAGCAGAGGAACTTTGCGTGCCCTGTAGGATTTTAATCCATGACGGTGTAGTGTGTTACTAACAGTAGTGTTTGAGACTGTTGTCCCAGCTGTATTCAGGTCAATGACCAGGTCCTCCCATGTAGTTCTGAGATGATTCCTGGCCTTTCTCAGAATTCTCCTTACCCCATGAGGCGAGATCTTGCATAGAGCCCCAGACCAAGGAAAGCTGACAGTCATCTTGTGCTTCTTCCATTTTCTAATAATTGCACCAATAGTTGTTGCATTCTCACCAAGCTGCTTTTCTGTTGTCCTGTAGCCCATCCCAACCTTGTGCAGGTCTACAATTTAGTCCCTGGTGTCCTTAGAGGGCTCTTTGGTCATGACCATGGTGGAAAGGTTGGAGTGTGATTTATTGAGTCTGTGGATAGGTGTCTTTTATACAGATAATGAGTTCAAACAGGTAATGAGTACAGAGTAGGAGGGCAGTAACAGGTATGTGAGAGCCAGAATTCTTGCTGGTTGGCGGTGGTCAAATACTTATTTCATGCAATAAAATGCAAATAAAGTATTTAAAAATCATATTGTCACGAATCGTGCCGCAGATCCTCACCCTGCCGCGCTCCTGTGCTTCCGCGTCCCTCTGCTGGCCGCGGCGCGTGTGCCAGCTTCTCTAGTTTTAAAGGGCCAGCGCGCCGGCAATGGGATCCTTTCCTGGATGCTGACCCTATTTAAAGGGATCACTTCCTCTCAGCCCCTGCTGGATCCTTGTTGCTCCGAGCTCCGTTCTAGAACGTTTCTGTGCATCCTAGCTGTCCGGTGTCTCTCACCTCCATGCCAGTCCTTCTCCGTGTTATTCCTGTCTGCCCGTCTCCGACTACCACCTTGCCGACTATCTGGTGTCTGTCCACACCTCGGCTGCCACCGCGAACCGGCCACGTCAGGGGTAGCGACCTGGTGGAGTCCCGCCGCAAAGCGGGATGGTCTTCCTGCGGGCTCTGGTGAAAACCGGGTTTCACTTCGACTCCGCTCCCTGGCGTGGCTCTTACCATCGGTCGCGGCGGTCCAGTGGATCCACTACCAAGGCCAGCGTAACACATACAATGTGATTTTCTGTATTTTTTATGTAGTTTATGTCTCTCACAGTTAAAGTGTTTCTACGATAAAAATTACAGACCTCTCAATCCTTTGAGAGAAAACTTGCAAACCTACAAGCTACCTACAAGTTACCTAATAGCATGGGTTCCCCTGCTTAATTAGGGTCGGCCTACTTAAAAGGGTGTCTACCTATCTGCAGGACCATATTAAGTATTCATGCTGTCCTAGGCACTTTAGTGCTTCACCCCCTATTGATGAGTCAGGCTAAAGATGCCCATACATTTTAGATAACTGTTATTAAACATGATGATGCATGGTACCTGCGTCATAGAAAAGTGCCGTACAGTATAACAGGAAGCCGAATAGGGCACCTTTACACCTTGCAGCTCTGCTATTTTTTCAACTGTGTCGATGTCCAGTTAAAATGACATCAGTGAAGAGGTACTAGGTCTAAATACCACTTCTCCTTTTCAAGAATGAGAAAGAAAAATGTGTCATAACAGCACATAGCTAAATCATATATTTAATCTTTATGGCATATAATTGATGCGCATAGAATTAAAAAACAACATACAAAAATGATATCAAAAAGGTACACAGAAACCATACATATACAGCCATGATAAGTGCCTATATGACTTATATTCCAAATCACAGAAAATGATATAGTATATTGGACTATTTGAAGAAAAAAAGCAAATGTGATGTCTTGTTTGGTAGATCAGAAGAAAACAGAGACCATCAGAGAGTAAAGATGGTGGCATCATCGGATCTGGGGTGAGTGAAGGTAAGTTTAAATTTTTTTATTTTATCTTCTAAACCCATCAAAACCCTCAAAATAAACACAAAAAAAAAACAAAGTAGACAACCCCTTTAATATCAGTGAAACTGTACTGACCCTCAGATTACACATAACATATCAATTATATTGCATGGCAATTTCTATAATAACTACACCTAAAAAACAACATTGCAACGGTGTTTTTTTTCTGGAGGGGGGACGAGATTGAGGAGTGGGAAATTTGCTTTGGCTGTATGGTATGGGCCCTGGAATTGCTAATGGCATCCCTGTTTAAAGGCTTCCTACATATACATGTGACTCAAAAAGCTATTGACTTTTTACACCTATAAAAGTGAACCTGATCAATGTGTGGGAAAATCAAGTACATCCATTGCTGAATAACAGACTGAAAAACCCCTGTCTTCTGGATTTTTAGCAAAGATAGTTGATTAATTTTAGCAATCATCTATTGATTTACATCAAATTCAGGCTTCAAGGCAGATTTAAAATTTTAACTCGGATGGGAAAAGTGGATAGGTTCAGAGGAGGTATGTGACTCCCAGAAAGAAGAGTCAAAAATCATGTGAAGGACACAATATGACTCGTGATTTATCAGAGTGATGCAATTTTTGGGAAATGGAATATTCAATTATTCTTTACCTCTATCTGCATTTACCACACCTTCATGATGACATGCTAACATTAAAATAAGACATTTGATATGGGTTTAGGGATGTAAAATGCATACATGTTGGAAATCCTACAAACTTGCAGAACTCAATTAATTAGTACTAATTATCATTGGGTGAAATGTGACTATAAACTCCTCTCAAGACTAAGACTATAAATCCCATAATCACGCCATCAAATACGTTAGAGAAATAATGGTGAGCAATAAAACACCCATCTGTTCCCCACTAACTTCTGCCAGGGCTAGAAATAGTCAAATCTGGCTGGATGGAATAATATTTTTTATCATGTACTCCGTTTCACCGAAGCCTTTGATCTGTCTCATGTTAAACAAGTTAAAATATTTGTGTCTGCTGCAAGGTCAGATGTGGCACTTGCCAGAAAAAAGGGGCAGATTGCACAACAGAGAGAATATCAAGAGTTCCCCGTACAGGAAAACATCAGCAGATGTAGACAAGATTTTAATAGCTACATAAAGAGAAATGCATGACAACCTCATTAGGAAAACCATAATAGCCTGGCAGGGTATCTCAATGAAGACAATATATCAATGTCTCGTTTGTTATAACATCAGTAATGATGGTAGCCGGCTCTTCTTATAATCTTTCATGTGTTTTCTATTGGTTTGTATTACAATAGTGTCATCCCATCCTATGTATCCCCTCTGCATGTGATCTGCCTCACAATTGCTGACATAACTCTGTGCGAGCAGAAGTATGATTACTGCTGGTAAAGTGATGGCAATAAAAAAGCAGTTAGCAGCCCCCCTACTGATACCCTTGATACGGTACATTTAGGGCTTTACTGCCTTCTAGAAGGCCCTCTGACCACTCCTTATTCCGCATACATCTGCAGGAGGAGGTCAGACTGTCAGGGCATACAGAGCAGGGGATCTCTCACCATCTGCCATCAAAAACCAAAAAGCCAAGGTGTAAATGTTGCCCTTAAGGAAACACTTTAAAAGCAATCCATCATTTGTTCCAAGCAATTATTATTATCAATTTCCCCCACTGTGCCATCTTCTTAGGATCTTAAATGATACCCAGAAGAGCTTTTGAAAATATCATTTTCCATTGTGTATCTTTGTGGGAACACAGCGGGCAACCTTAAATGAATACAAAGCACTCGCTGCAGAAAGTGGATGCTGCATATTTAGTACCTAGGTCAGCAAACATGCAAATGACATAGAATCAGTAGTAATGTACCACAATGCAGAATGCTGCTGCGTACAGCATATTGTGGCTTCTAATATTTAGTGAAGGTCAATGTGATAGCACAACCGGAGCGTTACCTTTGTCTGTGCTCTACATATTTTCTGCATTCTATGCAGATCTGAAGACAACAACCATTGCAAATAATAATCTACAACATTAATCTAATCTTTGCTTCGGTTTTGCAGTGTAGCCAGTAAAGATGACCTCACTGATGTTTCTGAGAAAAAAAAAAAAACCAACATAAGTGTCGTTTTAATATTGAATTCACCAATGTCATGTTTGCTTTAAATATGCAACATCCGTGTAGACCACTGTTCCCTGGAAAGGTCACAGATGTACTAGAATGAACCGTGAATGAACAGCTCCTTGAAGCAGAGAGAAGTTAAGGGAGCAGAAATGTGGGAGCAGATAAAAATTCATGAAAACAAATCAGAACATTCCGGAAGGTGGATGAACGGAACATTAACTTAAGGCATCGCTGCAGACCTTTAAAACTGTGTGCGCATTGCACTTTTCTTTGCAAAGCAAATGACTTTACTTTCTTCAGAAAGTCGTGGCTGTCTTTTAACGGATGACAATGACATTTGTAAACATTTAACTGTAAGAACTGGATCTTCTTATGGGTAATGCTTTATTAATTGCCCTTTACAACAACTAGCCAGAACATTAAAACCGGAGCAGTGAATAACATCGATTATCTCATTACAGTGGCACCTTTCAAGAGGGAGGATACGTTAGGCAGCAAGTGAACAGTGAGTTCTTGAAGTTAATAGGGCAGATTTATCAGAATTGTCTGATACTTAGTGCAAAATGTAGTCAATGTAGTCTAGATAGTTCTCCACTGTGCCCCATTTATCATAGAGTCTAGTCTACGTTTACACCTTCTATTACTTGGCTTACTTTATGGCATTAAAGGGGTTGTCTCATCTCAAAGTTTCATAGGATGCATCAATGAAATAATGCTGCTTTGCTCTGTCACTTCCTGGTCAAGCTGTCTGTAAATAGCATATGAGTTCTGTGTATTCAGACTTCTCTGTTTTAGTCTAGATTCAATAAATTACCTTCTCTGTGGTCCAGAGAAGCTTCTTAGATAATGTAAACAGTAGAGTAATTACTGTCATTTGTCTGAAAGATCAGATAACACACAAGCTCTCACACTGCCAGCCTTGACCTGTGTGATGACATCACTCCCTGCAATCAGATAGAACAAACAGCAGGGGAGAAGGAGTACACATGTTGGTCACTTGGAAAACTAGAAAGCCATCAGAAAATGATAAAATCATTTGTAGCTCCTTAACAAAAAAAGATGAACAAAGCAATATATTTGGAAAATGTCTTCATTTAGTGTTCCTACATTTTGTAGGGAACAACCCCTTTGTAGTGAGACAACCCCTTTAATTGCAGCAAAACCTTGATACATTTTTTTGGCACATGGCATCACACAGTGAGCCACATCCCCTTTCTGGGAAGTCACCTCCATTTGTTAAGGGCACAAAGCTTCTGTCGGACAAGGTGCAAAAGTGTCTAAAAACTGTCAAAACACATACAAATGTGGTGTAATTGTGTAAGAAACTGAAAAATGGACGTGTAAGGTTGCTATGAAGCTATCACTGCCCTAGATTATTGCGAAAACCGAGCATGAGTAGACTTTTTTTACCCCACCAAGTGGATGCTGCAATGCACTGCCATCCCACTACTACATTCCATATGATGTAGACCAGCTCCCACCTAAGAAACAGCTGAAATATGAGGAAGTGGCCAACTGGAGAAACCATCATGCCAAAAGTGCCAAACACAGAGCAGAAGCACCAACAAGTCCAAATGTCCACAATCACTGTGTTTATACTTGTTCAAGAGAGATAGAATTTATGACAAAACAAGTAAATACCTCATACAACATGAACATAGTAAAGCACATCATAATATTATGATAACCCAATTATTGAGGTGGCAAGGTACACTATTATTCTGGTGTTAGATACACAGGACGTGTTTATATGAATCCAGCAAAATGTATTATAAGTACTTTTTTGCTTTACAAAATAAAGTACTTTTTTTATTGGGGAAACGGGTTTTGTGTGTATTTTTTACATATATGATTAAGCATTTTTTGTATTCTTTTTTCTTGTCAAACTAAGAGACTAGACCAAGTGCCACATCAGCATTATCTTTGCCCTCAAAAGGCATAGTGCACCATATGGTCTTTAAGGTTGTATAGTAGCCAGTCCTTTCCACCTCTTTAGCACTGAACTTCCTACCTTGGAGGGTGGCTTGGGTGACCAAATAGGGCTGACAGAGCTGCGTCACTGGCTGTGAATAACTAAACAGAATGTTGTAGCTCTGAATCTAAGATGAAGACTGCTCCCTGTGCTGGCGCTGCCACCTCTGCCAACCGCTGGCTGCATTCTCCAGGTAAAGTAGAGTATCTAAGTTTTGGAGGGCCACATATAAAAAAGTAGAGGGCCGAATTCGACCCATGGGCCTTGAGTTTGATATGTGTGAGTTTGAGTATGTCATCACTTGTTCATTTTGGTCAATATGTAGCAATTTATTACTGTATTTGTTATAAGCTGCTATGCAGCCCGCAAGTCGGGCCACGGGAACACTTCTGTCCTCTCTCCTCACATGCTGTCAGGGATGAGTGGCCCAGTGGTCCACGTGTTGTGCTGGGGGCGCGCTAGTACTTCGGTCCGGCACTTCCCCTGCCATACTACTGGTCCCCTGCTCTCCTCTGTCAGTTGTTGTGCACATCCCAGCTCCCTATGGTGCACGCAAGAAGGTTAAGTGAAATTTAAAGGGCCACAGCACCAGTAATTTGCTAATTACTGGGCGCTGACCCTATATCTTCTGGCCACTTCCCCTGCTCCCTTGCTGGACTTATTGTGCAATAGCCTTTAGGCCCTGTTCACACGACGGATTTAGTCGCGGTTATGGCTGCGGGTTCCGATGCGGTTTCCACGGCCAAAACCGCGTCCAAATCATGCCTAGTTTATTAACATGGTTTCCTATTGGAAACCGCATTAATTTTCACACGCCGCGGGTCTGTGAGAACTCTCCTGTCAATTCTTGACAGGGAGTTCTCAGCGCGGCAGCCGCGCAGTGTTGCCGCGGGCATCGCCGCGGGTGGTGCGCGGCTGGCCCGCGGCTCGCTGCCCGGTTTGCCCCCTGCCTATTAATTTGCATGGGGGAAAACCCCCTCCGCAAGCCACGCCCCAAGCCACGCCCCACCCGCGGTGAGAACACGCCAGCGCCCGCGCCGCAAACCCGGGAACCGCGGCCAAACCCGCCGTGTGAACAGGGCCTTAGATAAAGCATTCCTGACGTGTTCTGTTCTGACCTTTGCCTCCCACCACTGACTACATTTTGCCTGCTGACTGCCCTGATCTCTTTGCCTCTCCCTGACTATGAGTTTGTCTGCTGATTCTGTACCATGCTACATCTCGGCCAACACCGCATGCAAGTCACGTCAGTGGTAACGACCTGGTGATCTCTTGCTGCAGCAAGCCCAAACTACCTTGTGGCGGGCTCTGGTGAAAACCAAGGGGTCCCTTAGACTATGCTCCCTGATGCAGCTTACACCACTGCTTGTGGTGGCCCATGTGGATCCATTACCTATAGTCCTTACAGTGTTATGTATTTTTCCTGTAAAATGCTGATTATTAGACCATTTTGGATACAGTTTTACCAGTCTTCTACACCCTGCAATTGTGTAAAAACTGCTTTAAAAACACGTATTTATTGTAATTGTCCTATTCTTTTTGCATCATTACCTCCACAAATTTGTGGTTCATGCTTGCCTTACCTGGTTGTCAATGCAGAATTCTCACTTCTACTATAGGCACAGCAGCCATCAGCATCTCTCCCCTCAGTTTTAACAACACAGAATGACAGATACCTGCATGGACGGTGCATGCAATGAGCCTCCATATACAGAGCCTGCCAGGTGCCTTTATAGATAGATACATGAAAAGCCAAATATAATGTAGAAAATGTATGTGGCTTCTTATTTATAACTAGGATATCAACTCAGTGCCTAAAGAAAGACCTTGCCATTGTTTTCCTGAATTTTACTGTGCTGTTGGTTTCATTTGCCCTTTTTAGAAGTTGATGAAATCTTGTGTATTAAACCAAATCCATATTTTGCTTGCAAAGGTGTATATGGGTGAATGCTCGTGCTGAGCCTACAGACATTGTGCACAACTTGTCCAGATGGCTACGCACTCCTTGATTTCATTTTAAGTAAAGTTTTAGCAGCTATTTAAGTTTGAAACTGAGTGAATGGAACTTATGTTTAGGAAAACCAAGTGCATATGTATGATGCTTCAGACGAAGCTGATAGACGAAACCTAGTGTTGAGCGTTCTACAGACGAACTGTTGTTCTAATTGATTTTATCAAGTTTATACACACACTGCTTTTGTGAGTATCCAAATAAAGATTTTTCTTGGAACTTTTAAGCTCAGGTTGTCTGTACTATTTTTGTGCATTTCTATATTTTTAGGTATACCGAGCATTCTGCAGAAATAAATGAGAAAATCCAGCCAACAGTGATACTCTGTATACTTTATATAACTATAATTGTGTAGCAGCCGGAGTTTCTAACCCTATGTTAATACTTTATCTTTGGTCTTTTCAGACCAGTCTTTGGGATTCCTTGGCTCCACTTAATTAAGGGATCGTAGCAGCAATTATATGATTACCTATATAAAAGGACACACTGTTAGCTGACTGTGTGCCTCTGTTACGGTACAATAGCATTTGTATAAAAGTCACAGAAAAAATATTATTTCAAAAACTGAGAATTGAAATAGGGTCAATATATAGCCTGCAAAGAAATACTATGCTTGAAGTGACTGGACTATCTAGCCCAAGGAGTTACATTTATGCTTAGTTATGTGTCAAGTATCAAACTGTAATATGTCAAAAGTTTTTGTGGGTCACAATTTAAACCTAATGGAAAGAGATAGCCGGAGCTCTGAACCGACATGACCCTACCCAATGGGGAGCGAGAACACAGGATGTAAATGGCTACCGGTGTTAGCAGCACATGGTACTCGGTGCGGGGGACGTGAGCAAAGCAGTTTCTGCACCTGTGCTGTCCGCCACTTAATTTCATAATGGCCGCAATTCCTGAGCTGCTTGCTCAGCTACAGCATGCAGCACGCTCCCGTGGCCAGGCATGGCTGCAGTAGCAAGTCAGTAACAGGGACTGTGGTAGGGACTGAAGATCTGTCACAGGAGGGATACAGGGGATGGCGTTTAAGGCCTGCTGAGAGGTTGAGCCCTGAAGTGACCCGAAGACTCTTAGACACTATAGGAGCCCCAGCACGTGCAGCCGCACTGGTGTGGGGAACAGATCTCAGAAGGAGTTAAGTGTTGGGCCTGCTCCTGCACTCAGTAGTGGGTCCCCCTTAGTGATGTTCTTGTTGGGGGGCCTGCAAGTTTGTTGACAGTGAGATTTCCTGGGTATGGCGGAGATGTCAACAGGTTACTTGCAGCATGTGAGGCAACACTTGGTGACGGGCGGCAATTGGTCGGCTCTTTCCTTCCACTGATGGACCATGATACGGAGTTGTCATGGGTCTAGACATGACCATCTCCTTCCTTGAAGCTGGCCCAGGAAGGCCTGAGCCAGATTTCAGCAATCCACGGACGTCTGACAAACAGCAGAGGTCAAAATGGCACTTCTAGGCACATACTCATTCATCAGGTTTCCAGTGGTCCAGCTGGTGGGCTCACAGCACCTGCACAGCCTGGTAATTATGTGTCTTTGTCTTGTCCTTTACCACCTTTTCTAATGTCCCCAGAGTGTGCAGTGGGTCACGGAGTGAGGCAAGGGTCGGGGTCTCAATGTAGTCAGGTTGGGGTAGGCTCTGGAGGGTTACAGCAGAGGTGTATAGTCTGAGGGACTAGGCTGGGAGTGTTAGGGAATTGTTAGGGTGTTTGGAGAATGTGCGTTCCGTCATGGGAACATCCCCAGTGTCGGCATAGGGACAGCCATTGGACTGGGGACATTGGCGGCTACGGTTTTGGCTCAGGATGATAGCGCTCAACGGGACAGTACGGTTTTGGTTCAGACCGAGACGGAGCGACACGGTGAGAGGATTTGTTTAGATGATCTGGCTCAGGGGGAATTCTATGTGTGTTTTGAGGGCTCCTTAGAGGCACATTTGAAACTGGAGGTAAGGTAGAAGATTTGTAAGGATGAGTATGTGGAATTATTCACTTTATTGCCTTTGGAGAAGTTTAATTTACATAAGGAGAAGAAGGATGAAAGTAAAAATGAGGAAGAAAAAAAGTTGAGGTGGAGGATGATTCCGCAAACCTTTTCTAATTGGTTGCAGACATTTGCCATTTGGCCAGTGTAATCAAGGAAAAAGCTCCTGACAATTTTTTGGCTCTATTCTGTAACATGGACACCACTGGTGAGGCGTAGCGTGTTTATGGAGGACAGGCCTGGCTGCAATATAATGAACTGTGCCAGGGGTGGAAGGCTATTAGACCTAGCATAAGGTAGTATCAAAAGGACATAGGAATTGTTTGTCATCATTGCATCAGTGTCTACTTGAGCTGATTGTTATTGTGATAAAAAGGTACAGTTTCATTGTGACAATCTTAGAGTAGTAATGGCCATTAACAGCATGTCTGCTTCATCCAATAGAGGGTGCTTGAGCTTTCAGCTCTCTTCTCATAATTCCTTGTGATATGCAGATGCTCGTAGCGTGAAAAAAGGCAATTTCAAATCCCCACACACATATGGTGCTCTCCCCAAGGAGAGATTCTCCCATATTTCAACCCCTCTGGTCAACTGTCTCCTCGGACTTAAAGGGAACCTGTCACATAGGTTATGCCCCCCTTGCTGAGGGCAGCACAACCTAGTGTCAGACCTGCTGTTCCCAGCATTGGGCCCTTTATTCTGTAAGATGCAACAGTTTTAGATCATTTACCCCTCAAATCTTATTCATGAGTAGGTAATAGCCCCGTCCACCAAAAGCTAGCCCCGCCCTTCTGGCAGTTATTCTCATGTTTCTACCTATTCAAAGTAATAGGGTTTTCAGTTTAGGTGGGCGGGGCTAGCATCAGATGGGCGGGGTTTGAAAAAAACTTACTCTTTGAATGACTCTTCTGGCTGAAAACTGCAGATTTGAGCATTAAATACACAAAAACTACAGCATCTTACAGAATAAGGGACACAGCGCTGGAAACAGCAGGACTGTCAGTAGCTTGTTCTGCCTTCAGCAAGGGGGGTATAAACTATGTGACAGGTTCTCTTTAATTTTGGGTTGTCTGTATATCAATACATGGTTAGTGACGCATGTCAGTTAGCATGTTCGTGGACTTCGGAACTCAATTGCAGATCATATCTGTTGTTCATAGTGGTCTTTGGCACCGGAAGCAGAGGCCGTAGGAGAAGCTTTCCCCTTATACCTGTGTGACCTGGTATACAGACAGCTGGACAAGTGATTCAGAATTCATTATCTGTGGGTAGGTGGGCCACATATGAAATTGCTTAGAAAGAATGGAAGGATTGGTTGTCTCATTTGGGGGAGGTTAGATATGATAGCGAAAAATTGGGAGTGCTACTGTTTCTGTTGGAACAAGCAGCAGTTGCAGGTTTGTCAGTTTCACGAGTAAATCAGTTTATTTAGTTTCATGCCTTTGGTTTACGCTTCTGTTGTTGCACAGATAAGAACGGATTTTTTGGTGGGTAGAGCAGTGATGGGTTTTAGATGCGGTAGGACTACAGTTAATACTCGCTGGTCTGTTTCTTTTCAGTTATTGGAGAGTTTGGGGTCAGTGCTAATAGAAATTAGCAACTCACCATTTTGGGCTGTACTTTTTAGATTAGCTTTTTTGCTTGCGGCAGAGAGTACACAGAGGAGATGGGTGGCAGAGAGTACACAGAGGAGATGGGTGGCAGAGTGTGTGTGCGCAGGGGAGATGGGTGGCAGAGTATGTGCAGAGGAGATGGGTGGCAGAGTGTGTGCAGAGGAGATGGGTGGCAGAGAGTACGCAGAGGAGATGGGTGGCAGAGTGTGTGCAGAGGAGATGGGTGGCAGAGAGTACGCAGAGGAGATGGGTGGCACAGTGTGTGCGCAGAGGAGGAGTGTGGCACAGTGTGTGTATTTCAGTGTGGGTGCGAGGTGTGTGTGTATTTCAGTGTGGGTTCGAGGGGTGTGTGTGTGTGAGGGGTGTGTGTGTGTTTCAGTGTAAGTGAGGGGTGTGTTTATGTGTGTGCGAGGGGTGTGTGTTTGAGTCTCTGGGGGAGGGGTATGTGTGTGTGTGGGAGGGGTGTGTGTTTGAATGTGCAAGGGGTTGGAGTTGCCCACTTATCTTCTGTCCCTTGCTCCTGGCCCCTGCGGTCTGTCTCTGGTGGTCTCAATGGGCAGGAGACAGGCCACAAGGGGTAGAAGTTGCCCTCTGCTCCCTTTCTCCTGCCCCCTGTGGTCTGTCTTTGGTGGCTGCAGAGGGCAGGAGACAGGCCGCAGGGAACAGACTCTGGTGATTGCCTATGGCAATAGCCTATTCAGCATCCAGGAAAGCTGGGTGACACTCCATCCCCCAAAGGTGGCACCCAGTATTCCTATCCTGGAAAGCTGGATGTTACCTGTGGGTGATGGGTGTCACCCAGCTTTCTTAGATGCTGAATAGGGTATCCAGCCTATGTGTATGAGTGCAATGTTTGTTTATTTACAGGTTCCCATTTGGACTACGTCGGATTCCGTGGACTACGTCGGATCAACCTTGGATCTTTTTTTCTTCAAATAAAATGGTTAAAGAGGGCTGGTGTCGGGGAGTGTTTATTTAAATAAAAGTTTTTTTCGTGCAATTTGTTTGTGTTTTTTTTCCATACAATTCCAGTGATAGTAGTGGAGGTGTCTGACAGATGCCTCTTCATTACTATCGCTCGGGCTTGGTGTCAGCCAGCGGTGTTTCTTGTTGCCTAAGGCTGACACTAACCCCGTGTCACTATTACCCCAGTACCCAACACACCAGGGGTACTGGGAAGAGCCGGTAACCATCAGAAGTGGACCCTCTAATGTGATGGTCCGCTTCTGGAGCAGCTGCAGGCTGGTATTTTTAGAATGGAAAGAACCAGTATCGATGGTTCTTCCCATTCTGATAGTATCAGGCTGCCGCTGTTGGTTTTACCTTGGCTGGTTATGGAAATTGGGGGGGAACCCATGTCATTTTTTTTTCTGAAAAAGTATTTATTTAATGAGAATCTGCACACGGGCATCCACTGTAATGATTACAGGAGGTGCCGAGTTTAGGATTCTCGATAAGTAAATGATATTTGAAAAAAAATAAGACGAGAGGTCCTCTCCATTTTCCATAACCAGCCAAGGTAAAACCAACAGCTGCAGCCTGCTAATATCAGAATGGGATGGTCCATTAACACTGGTCCCTTCTCATTCTAAAAATATCAGCCCGCAGCCGCCCCAGAAGCGGACCATCACATAAGAGGGTCCACTTCTGATGGTTACCGGCTTTTCCCAGTACCCCTGGTGCTTTAGGTAACTGGGGCAATAGTGACACGGGGTTAGTGTCAGCCTAGGGATGACAAAAACTACTACTGGTTGACACCAAGCCTGAGCGCTAGTAATGGAGAGGCGTCTGTCAGATACCGCCATTACTAAAACTGAAATTAAATGGAAAAAAGACACAATTTACACAAAAAACTTTTATTTAAATGAACACTCCCCGACATCAGCCCTCTTTCACCATTTTATTACAGAAATCAATCCAACGTTGGTCCAACATAATCCAATGAGTCCGACATAGTCCAAAGGGGAAACCTGTATGAATATAAGAACATAAAAAAAAAATGACAGTACAAAACTCCATCTCCTGCATCCCCTGAAGATCATTCCCTCAACTGATCTTCTGGGGGTGCAGGGTACGGAGTTCAACCTGCACAATATGATTCTGGGGAGTGCAGGCGCAGCCGTAGCATAATCTCCTGGGGGATGGTCCTATGCTCCCCCAAAGAGATTGTAAACTGTGCTCTGTACTCCTCTCTCCCACCACTCCCCACCATTGTGTTATGCATCCTAGTACCAACACAAAATACAACACCCTCATCACCCCATAACCTCTCCACCTAATACCCCATAATCCTCTCACCTCCAGTTATCACTCCACCTATCGCCCCATAACCTTTCCACCTACACCTCCCACTTATCATCCCATGTTGCTTGTACAGAGCAGGCTACAGGTAGGGAAGTGCGGAAAAAAATAGAATTCTCAGGTGCTTGTGTGGTAAATTTTGCAGGGACGAGTCGTGGTCGGAAGAAGTCATCTGGACAGGATGGAGAAGAAAAGGGAAAGATAACAATTCCAGTCACAGGAGACGTCTCCGGTGAGTCCTTACATGTTACTGCACTGTAGTCACTTAAGTGTCTGCAGAGCCTGTGTACACTGGTATATACCACTGTATAATCACTGTATGGTGGAAATATTGATTGTAATTTAATGGTTTAGGTGTAGGCACAGTTTGGCGGTATCTCCCAACTCTCCTGGATGCTGAATAGGCTAACCGACAGTCCAGGAAAGCTGGGTGACGCCAAAACCCAGCTTTCATCCAGAGTCGTAACACAGTTAGGTGGCGTAGGTGTGGCTTTTTCAAAGGGGGAGTGGCTCACCATCAAGAGGGGCGTGGTTATGGAAATTTTTGCCGCGGCACGCCGCACCTTCAAATCTCCTGCTTTTTTACTTTCAAAAGTTGGGAAGTATGATGTATATGTGTGTGTAATTGTATGAATATGTGTGTATATGTGTGTAAATATGTATGTGTATGTATGTGTGTATATATATGTGTGTAAGTATATGTCTGTATATGTGTACATGCATGTATATATGTGTATGTATATGTCTGTATATATGGTTGTATATATGTGTAAATGTCTGTGTATATGTATATTTTTGTGTACATATATGTATATGTGTGTATGTGTATATATGTGTGTAAATATGTCTGTGTATGTATACATGTGTATATATGTATGTACATGTATGTGTGTATACATGTGTGACATGTATGTGTGTCAATGTGTGTATATGTGTGTAAATATATGTATTTGTGTGAGTGTATATATGTGCTTTAGTGTATTCATGTATTAGTATGTTTGTGTATGTATATGTGCGTGTATATATGTGCTTGTATTTATGTGTGAATATATCTATGTATATACATGTGTGTATGTTTGTATATATGTTTGTGTACATATGTATATGAGTTTATAAATGTGTGTGTATATATGTGTGTATATGTATGTGAATGTATATATGCGTCTATAAAAACGTCTGTGTGTATAAACGTGTGTATATATTTATACATATACACACACATATATATACATAAATTCAATATTGCACCATTAGGCTATGTTCACACGGCTTAAAATGGGCCGTATTTCGGTCCGTAATTACGCGCCGAAGTGCGCAAATTACGGGCTGAAAACGGCCCATCCATTACGGTAATCCACAGTTCTCATAGAGAACTATGGATTACGTCTCCGTGCCCTGCTCGGCGTCCACGCCGTAAATAATGTGCATGTCACTTTCTCCCCGCCCAGCGTATTCGCAGAGCGGGGAGAGGAGACGGAATCCATAGTTCTCTATGAGAACTGTGGATTACCGTAATGCCTGGGACGGATTCCAGCCGTATTGCAGCGCAAATACGGCGCGCAGTACGGCTGGAATCAGTCCCAGAATAAGCCGTGTGAACGAGCCCTAAAAGGTAATCATGTCCCGTGGGTTGACATGTAAACTACAATATGATGGTGATTTATATTTGAAAATAATTTTTCTTTTTACCTGTTAGTTATTTGCCTGTACAAATATTGTTTTTTACAGCCAAGACGAAAACATATACCGTATATACTCGAGTATAAGCCGAGTTTTTCAGCATAAAAAAGTGCTGAAAAATCTCCCCTCGGCTTATACTCGAGTCACTGTCGGCGCTCGGGCGCCGTGATGGCCCGTGCGCCGACAGGGACGCTTCAGTTATATGTGGCTCCTCAGGGAGCGCATATAACTGAAGGCCGAGTGAGCGCACAGTGTCCGGGCGCTGCGCTGGCCCGGGCACTGTCCGCGATCCCTTCACCTATATGCGACTCCTCCGGAGCGCATATAGGTGAGGAGATACTACTGCGGAGCAGAGAACGAGCGCTCCTGCTCCACAGTGGAGTCCGGGCAGTCGCAGACTCGCGGCTGTCCGGAGTTTCCGGCACAGGCAGCATGTGTTATCATGCTGCGTGCGCGGCCTGATGACATCACCCTGCCTGTGCCGAGAAGACAGAGCAGAGCGGAGAGTGCGGGAGACGGAGCAGTGGGGGTCCAGGTAAGTGATTGTTTTTTATTTTGCGTATTATTGCCTACAGCCTGCCTATACCTGCCCTATACCTGCCCTATACCTGCATACAGCTGCCTATACCTGCCTACAGCCTGCCCTATACCTGCCTACAGCTGCCTATACCTGCCTACAGCCGGCCCTATACCTGCCTACAGCTTCCTATACCTGCCTACAGCTGCCTATACCTGCCCTATACCTGCCTACAGCTGGCTCTATACCTGCCCTATACCTGCTACAGCTGCCTATACCTGCCCTATACCTGCCTACAGCTGCCTATGCCGGCCCTATACCTGCCTATACCCTGCCTACAGCCTGCCCTATACCTGCCTATGGGGCCATATACCTGCCTATGGGGCCATATACCTGCCTATTACCTGCGTATGGGGCCATATACCTGCCTATAATCTGTTTATAGGGGACATATAACTGCCTATTACATGCCTATGGGGCCATATACGTGCCTTTTGGGACATATACCTGCATATAGGGCCATATATCTGCCTATAATTGCCTATGGGGGATATTAAACTGCCTATGTAATTTTATTGGTATCCATTTTTATATTTAAAATTTACCAGTAGCCGCTGCATTTTCTACCCTAGGCTTATACTCGAGTCAATACGTTTTCCCGTTTTTTGGGGCAAAAGTAGGTGCCTCGGCTTATACTCGGGTCGGCTTATACTCGAGTATATACAGGGTATATATATATATATATAATGTAATGAAGGTGATTGTCTGCCTGTCCCTGACTGCAGGATATGGCGTTTATCTATTTAGATATAATTCTTCATCTTGTGATGATGTTGTAGCTTACATGTATAAGGGTGAGTTCACACGGTGTACAGTGGCCTGTTCCTTGTGCGTCTTGCTATATGCCTGCTGTGGGAAGTATACACTGGCCAGCGCATACTTCCTACAGCACTCTGGCACGGCCTCCATTCACCCTCCTTTTCCCCATTTACCCTTCTTTTGCCAGCCACACAGTAAATGCTAGAGAATACATTGTCATATCATAGCACTCGTATTTGCAGTGTGAATATAGCCAGAAGACGCATCAAGAGCAAATAAAACAAGATTCACTAAACCAGAGATGATTATTTTTTAGGGATCTATATGTGGCGATATTGTATTCAGGCTGGTGGGGTTTATATGCCAGGGTTGCGTATGTTTTTAGCCAGCTACTAATTCTTTGAAGGAGAAGAAATTTGTTACCCCTGCCCTGAGAGCAATGTAAACTGGGAACGACCCTACTTTGTAGAGTGAGGAGTAAGGGTATGTTCACACGGCGTGTTCAGTCCGTGTTACATACGCTTTTAGCTGCGTGTTTGGATCTGTCTGTCGGTCCCCAAATGGACTCAAACACGCAGCTAACAAATAGCAAGGTGATTTACATTGTTTTTAATAAGAAGATCCAGCGTCACAGGGGGTGTGAGTACAAATGTGCGTCACACCCCATGCGATGCTGATCTGTATGTACAACGCTCACCGAGCACTGTACATAGAGGGGAGAAGGGAGGAGGGGAACGATCCGTCCGACCTCCTCCCTGTACCAGCAGATGCACTGAGTGTGCAGCTACTGACTGACTCTGCGCGGCCGTTGTGAAGCGGCCGAGCGGAGTCAGAGAGTAAGCGTCGGCCAGGCGAGGTGGGCGGCCAAGTCGCACCCACTGGTGAGCGGCGCCCGCCTCACCCACCCTGGTGGCGCTGGAACAGCGTCCAGTCGCTACTTTGGCACTGTATTCATTTAAAGAACCCCCGCTGCCTCAATACGATCGTATTGTACGCGCGGGGGGACGAGGCGGAATCCATAGTTCTCTATGAGAGCTATGGATTACCGTAATCCCCACGTAGAAATGCACCCCAAAATAAGACGTGTGAACATACCCTAATTCTGAGGGGTACAGGCCATAGCAAAATCTCCAGGGGTTTAGTCCTCTGTTCCTCCTCAGAGACTGTGCCTATAAGGTATGGCCTGTACCCGCTCTCCCACTCCTGGGGAAGTTTGTATAGAGTTGGGAAAAGGTAAACAGATGCTGGAAAAGTGAAGATTCTAGGATATTTGTGTCAACATCTGCAGGGAAAATTCAGCATGAAGGTGTGGACCAAATGGAGAATAAATGGGAACATGAACGACTCTGAGAAAACATAACCCGTGAGTCACTAAGGCCGTGTTCACACGGCTTATTCCCGACGGATTTGTGAGCCGTATTGAGCTCACAAATCTGCCGTGAATAAGGGGCGGGACGGGGGCGGGGCCGGAGCGCGGCGGGGGCGCCGCTCCCCGGCCCTATAGACTTGCATTATCCACGGCACGTATTGCGCCTGGATAATGTGCATGTCACTTTCTCCCCGCCCGGCGGATTCGGCGAGCGGGAAGGAGCGACGGAATCCACTGTTCTCTATGAGAGCAGTGGATTACCGTAATGACAGGGACGGATTGGCGCCGTACTGAAGCGCAAATCCGACGTGGAGTACGGCGCCAATCCGTGCCCAAATAAGCCGTGTGAACGAGGCCTAAATGTACCTGAGCTGTAATCACTTATATGTCAGTAGAGCTCCTGTGGACAGGGGCGTAGCTATATAGGTTGCAGAGGTAGCAGTCGCCCTTCTGCCTCATAAGAAGATACCAGCATTGTAAGTAGCACATGGTATTTGGGGGGCCCATTTAACTTTTTGCACTAGGGCCCCAGAGCTTCAAGTTACGACTCTGCCTGTGTACAACTGCTATCTACCACTGTATGGTCACTGTATGGCAGTGATAATGGTCAAAGTGTAATGGTTTATATTCAGTAATGGGCTGGTGATATTATTCAGTCACTATGTGGTGTGGTTATCTGGTCATGATGTGGTGGTAATTGGTCTTAGTGGAATTATTGGTAATTTTATCCTTGGGATTGTGGTTTTATATAGCGATGTTACCTGGTAATTGTGCGACCATTATTTAGTGGTTTTATACGCAATACTTTGTGTTATAGCTTTTGATATATTTTTATTTATGTAAAATGTATCATTCAGGGAGAGGGACATATATCTTTAGACCTTTTATGTTCACCACCGGTGTCCTGCTGCAATTAGGTGAGGGAGACTCAAAAGCCCCAGCGCTCCATCTTGATTACAGGTTAGTGTGAAGATGTCATCACATAGGTCTGTATATGTTGAAGAGAGACTGAGTATTGTCAGTGTTCAGGTGGTGGAGACAGGGTGGGCCCCCAAAATCAACTCCTCTGGTGGACCCTAAGCCTCCCAGTCCGACACTGATGATAGGCATACTTTCATCTCTAGCTTCTCCCTCTTTCTCACTGAGTCTCTTGCTCTCTCTTTTCTCACTCTCTCTCCTCTTGTTAATGAAATCATTTATTCAATATTATCCTCACTAAAGATATTCATGAGGAGAGTAAGAACATGTAGGGAAAAGGATGGAAGAAGTGAACTAGCAGCAATGACGATTGCTGATGTCTATAGCTGTGGATGACTGCTGCAGTCAGTAGAAGAGCTCCACTTCCTGTTTATGTGCCAGTGCTGAGCGCATGTGCGAGATTTGCAATGAGATTATGCAAATCAGAAAGCTGTTTGAATAAGTGGGCGGGGAATAACTTCTAAACCAGCCCATTACAGTGATGTCAGAAGGCTAATTAATATGCGAGATTCTAGACTGAAAAAGGTCTTCAGGGAAGGTAACAACACACCTTTTTAAAAAAATAAAGGCAGCTTGGGCTATGTTTAGCTACACAGGACACCACAGTGTAATTGGTTTATATGTGAAAAACCTGGTGACAGGTTCCCTTTAAGGGTTAGTGAATTTGTATCACCCAGTAAAAACAGAGCCATGGGGTTGCAATGGGGTGATGTTGTGCCATTAGGTGATACGGTTGAGATTTGGATCAGGAGGTCAAAAATAGATCATAGGGATAGAGGCAAAAAGGTGGTGCTACATTGGGTGCTTGGGTTGTTGATGTGTCTTGTTAGTTGCTATGGGTCTTACGTGGCTATGTGTATAAACGTTGAGGATCCTTTTCTTCATCATGAGAATGGTTCCTTTTTATCAACGTACCAATTCACTTCAGTTTTTAAGCATTGTCCGTCCACAGTGGGTTATGATCCATTTAATTTTGCCCCTCATTCCTTTAGGATTGGGGCTGCTACAGAAGCTGTAGTTTGGGTATTGTATGCTACAGTGGTTAAAAAAAATGGGTTTTTGTGAGTTGGGCAGGTTTCAGTCATATGTTAGTCCTCAATTTAGACACCCGTTTTAACTTTTCTGTTGGTTCTTTAGCTGTGTATTAGCATAGTATTTTGTTGTGAGTTAGTGTATTTAGTCTTTTTTCTCTTTTAGGCAACCTGTGTTTGGTGTGTATTTTTGGGCATTCTTACATGCATTGGGGCACGGTGCATGTGAATATCAGTCAAAATGGTCAGTAGCTGGGTTTTACAAGAGACGCGATGGTTGTCAGGTGGCTCAATTTTAGAGGTATGCTTTAGAAATGGGTTCTCCCTGAGTTCCATTGATATGCTATACTGGATAGACCTCCCAATGTTTTGTTTTTACACATGGGTGGGAACGATTAGGGCTCCAAGCCTTTCAGAAGATTATCAAGGCTTTTAAGGGTAATTTGTTGTGATTATATACATTCTTCCTTGGTATTGATACGGTTTGGTCACAGATCAGTTGAAGGTCTTAACAAAGCACATGGTAAAGTGAACAAAGCCATTTCGACTTTTGTGGGGTGGAATGGAGGCATTTTTGTCTGACATTTTAATTGGAATATGGTCAAGGGAATTTTTGGCTACATGACAGGGTTCACCTGAATGCAGTAGGCATTGACATTTGGGTGTTGGAAATTTAGGAGGGGATTGAACAAGCATTATTTCTGTGGGGTGACTCACGTGCTTGAGGTGTTCAAGGCATGCCCATGTAGTGGGTTTCGGGGTTCTTGGAGTTGGTGGTTCTTCATGGTGACGGCTCTTTGTTTTTTCGAGATTTTGGAGTGATCTGGCAAAGGTATTGAGCTTGTAGAGTGTGAGGTCCCTGTGAGCCGGTTTCTTGACAATTAGCCATTATTTGGTTCAGGTGCCACCTAGAAGTTGGTTTTGCAGCTAGTAAAATGTTTTATTTGTCACTATTATTCTCAGTAAATAGTCGCCAGGTTTTTGTAGCTCCAAGGACCTCCTCTGCTTGGTTTGATTGGTTAAATTATGGCTGTACTTATTTCGTACAAAATTTGTTACTTTACATGGATGACAGTTGGGAAAATCTGTGATAAATCCACGATGTATCAACAGCATAAGTTGACCTCTTGTGGATTTAAAATCTGCACCCCAGGTCAATTTCTGCATGGATTGTGGTGAAATTTTTCTGCAGAATATGGATGACATTTACAAAGAAATATCCTGCAAACAGTAAGACTGTCCCTTTTGCCCATAGCAACCAATCAAAGCTTAGTTTTAATTTTTCAGAGCACTATTCAAATGAAAGCAACAGAAAGTCTTACTGCTAGATAGTTTTTATGCATAAGCCCCTATATTTATGATATGTAGGGCTGTATTTAGGCTGAATGATACTATGGGCGACATGTATGTACATGACAGCGCCAGAAGTCTGGCGTATTTTCAGCACGAAAACTGGTGCAGCCCCATTCGCTATATCTTTAATCAAGTGCACTCGAATATCAGGCACAATACGAAGTGCCGCAGGCACCTGAGATCAGGGCGCGTGCTAAAGGCGTGTCGCACTACAACCGTATCAAGCTACATATTTGTGACTGTTTATCGGCAAATCCAGGCACATTACTGCTGGAACAGGTAAACCACTTTGAAAGTGGTTTACCTGAGCTAGAAGTGTCGGTTAGTAGCTATAAAGCGCTAAATCTATCACCCGCAGTAGAATAGGTTCATAGATTCAGGCACAGTCTACGCTACTAATGCGCACAAAAAAATAGCGCCTGGACGCCAATAGTCATATATGTCGTCCTATGTGCAGGATTCTGGATTGCTGCCGTGTCCCCACCAATATAGAAAACACATAGGGCGACATGTATGATTCTCGCCGCGTCGGAGCGCACCCTTCCGGCAGTTTTCCGTCAAAATCTGTGCCTGATTTATGTCGGCGCCGGGGCACTCTCATACATATCATGTAAAGTCCGGCGCACCTCGCCAGTGTGTGAGGTGCAGTGCGGACTTAGGCGCAGTACGGGGCTGCGCCTAAGATTCGCCGGCCGAGGTACTGCGATCATACATGCGGGGAAAAGTTCACTGCGCCTCGCCAGTGTGTGAGGCGCAGTGCGGGACTTAGGCGCTGTACGGGACTGCACCAAACATGTATTCCGATTCGAGACAGGCTGGAAAAAGCGAGAAATCATTAAACATGTCCGTGCGGAGTATGAATAAAAAAATCGCCTTTATAAAGGCATACAACATTCTCAGAAAAAGAGCTCAAACCTACTAAAAAATACATAAATAAAATCACTTTCCAAAAATCTAGAACGGCGCAACATCGGGAATTTGGATGTTGGAAATTGCCGGGAAATACAGTAATTCAAATTCTGTAAGCTATTCTCATTGGTCGGCATAAACTAGCAAGTCAGAATAGGAGCGACAGTGACCCATTAAAACCAATGGAGAACTATTGACCAATCCAAATCAAAGGCGGGACAGTTCAAAATACAGTAAAAAGGCAGAAAAGAGCTGATTGGTTGAGCTAGCGGGGGCTTGGCAATCCTGGTCAATCAGAATAGGAGCGACAGGGACCCATTATAACCTATGGAGAAGATAGAACCAATCAAAATCAAAGGCGGGACAGTTCAAAATACAGTAAAAAGGCAGAAAAGAGCTGATTGGTTGAACTAGCGGGGGCTTGGCTATCCCAGCCAATCAGAGCGCGAGCTACTTGTCCCATTGTAGTCAATGGAGAGATCGGGGCAATGAAATCTCGGCGCTCAGCGCCGTACGGCATGGGATATGATTAAAAAAATCATTTTTATTAGGTGTAAAATATTATCTGTAAAAGAGCTGAAACCTTCTATAAACATAAATCAATTAAATCCCGAACAACGCATTTGTCGCCGAGACCGGCGCTACAAAAGGAATTGGGATATAGAGAATTGCCGGGAAATACAGTAATTCAAATTGTTTAAGCTCTTCTCATTGGTCGGCATAAATCAGCCAATCAGAATAGGAGCGAAAGTGGTCCATTCTAACCTATGGAGAAATATTGACCAATCATATTCAAAGGCGGGACAGTTCAAAATACAGTAAAAAGGCAGAAAAGAGCTGATTGGTTGAGCTAGCAGGGGCTTGGCTATCCCGGCCAATCAGAGTGCGAGCTACTTTCTCATAGAGTTCTATGGGGAAAAGAAATGCAGAGCGAGCTCTGTTTGTGATTGGCTAACTTAAAAGAGGCGCGGTTATTTGGACCAATGGGAGAGAGAGCGACGCTCTTATGGGTTTTCTAATGCAATCTGGAATAAAACTGTACATGCCAAAATCAAATGATAAGACTACAGAAGTTGTACCGATGTGTATATAAAATGAACAATAATATGGGGGTAAAGAAAAAAAAATTTAATTCAATAAAATCATGTTTATTTCTTTATACATACTATTCTTTGTTACACCCATACTATTGATCCTTGGCTAACGAAAATAAAGAAATAAACATGATTTTATTGAATTCATATTTTTTTTTTCTTTACCCCCATATTATTGTTCATTTTATATACACATCGGTACAACTTCTGTAGTCTTATCATTTGATTTCGCCATGTACAGTTTTATTCCAGATTGCATTAGAAAACCCATAAGAGCGTCGCTCGCTCTCCCATTGGTCCAAATAACCGCGCCTCTTTTAAGTTAGCCAATCACAAACAGAGCTCGCTCTGCATTTCTTTTCTCCATAGAACTCTATCAGAAAGTAGCTCGCGCTCTGATTGGCCGGGATAGCCAAGCCCCCGCTAGCTCAACCAATCAGTTCTTTTCTGCATTTTTACTGTATTTTGAACTGTCCCGCCTTTGAATATGATTGGTCAATACTCCTCCATAGGTTAGAATGGACCACTGTCGTTCCTATTTTGATTGGCTGGTTTATGCCGACCAATGAGAAGAGCGTACAGAATTTGAATTACTGTATTTCCCGGCAATTCTCTATATTGCAATCTCCCGATGTAGCGCCGTCTCGGCAACAAACCGTTGTTAGGGATTTGACTGATTTATTTTTATAGAAGGTTTCAGCTCTTTTTCAGATAATATTTTACACCTAATAAAAATGTTTTTTTAAATTATACTCCATGCCGCACGGCGCTGAGAGCTGAGATTGCATTACACCGATCTCTCCATAGACTACAATGGGACAAGTAGCTCGCGCTCTGATTGGCTGGGATAGCCAAGCCCCCACTAGTTCAACCAATCAGCTCTTTTCTGTATTTTTACTGTATTTTGAACTGTCCCGCCTTTGATTTTGATTGGTCAATAGTTCTCCATAGGTTTTAATGGTTCACTGTCGCTCCTATTCTGATTGGCTGGTTTATGCCGACCAATGAGAATAGCTTTCAGAATTTGAATTACTGTATTTCCCGGCAATTTCCAATACCCGACTTCCTGATATCGCGCCGTTCTCGATTTTTGGCAAGTGAGTTTTTTTTTATTATTTTTTATTTTTGAGGATTGAGCTCATTTTCTGAGAATGTTTTACGCCTTTATAAAGGTGATTTTTTTGGAATCATACTCCATGCCGTACGGAGCTGAGAGCCTAAATTTCTCTCGCGATCTTCTATGTTTCCTCGCATGTTCCGTTCTCGCTTCACTTCGCCTCCGCCGGCTCATTTAGACCAGAATCAACCAGGTCTGCCTGTCGGAGCTGCCGAGCGCTGCATTGCGCCGCACTTTGCCGACTTGCGATCGTACATGCCTCGGAGTTTTCGAGTGTGCCGCGTCCCGCCCTGGAACGCCTACAGCGCGCCCACACCACGCCCATTGCATGCCTCTTCATGCGGGGCGCAGCTGAAAGTGGCGAACGCTGTGCCTAACATCACATCTGTCACGGGTTGGCCCGCAACCCCCGTCCCGGGTCGCGGGCACACCCGTGGTCCCCGCACGAGCGGCACCGCCGCCCGCATGTCGGGCGGTGGGCACGCTCCCCCAGCCGGCCGGCCAGCACCGGTAATTGGCTATTGCCGGTCACTGCCCTTATTTAAGCCTGCCCCTTCCTGGGGCTGCTGCCGGATCTTTAGTGCCATTTAGCCTACTGAGAAAGCGTTCCAAACCTTGTTCTGACTTACCGTGTACCGTACCATTAGCTTCCGTTCCTCGACCACGCATCTTGCCGCCTGTCCTGACCTACTGCCTGTCCACGGCCACGAACCATTGCTGCCTGCCCTGACCTTCTGCCTGTCCCCGACTATGAGCCTGCCTGACGATTCTGCACCACGCTATACTTTGGCTGCCACCGCAAGCAAGTCACGTCAGTTCTAACGACCTGGTAGACTCCCGCCGCAGCAAGTCCATCCCACTTTGCGGTGGGCTCTGGTGAAAACCGGGACCTACTTAAATTCCGTTCCCTGGCGTGGCTTACGCCATCGCTTGCGGCGGCCCAGTGGATCCACTTCTATGTCTGGGTTCGTGACAGTAAGATCCGGCCATGGATCCCGCCAAGGTGCCTCTGCCGTCCGACGCTGACCTCACCGCCATTGTGGCCCAGCAGTCGCAACAGATCGCTCAGCAAGCCCAGCAACCAGGGGCGTCGCTAGGCAGTAATGTTCGGGGCACAAGCCCCGAATAGCCCTGCCTGTGCCCCGAACCTCAGATTGTCGGCAGCTGCTGTGTGCCTGCAGAGCTGACGATCTGTTTAGCTGTACTGTATGTGTCTCCCCTGGATGCACATGCAGCTCAGGGTTGTAAGTAAGAGCCTGCGGGGAGGCAGGGAGACTGCCCGGGGTGTCGGGCGCTTAGGAGGGGGAGGGGGCCGGCTGCTCACTCACTGAAGTTCCTGACTCTGTGCCCTGCAGCCACATCCAGCACAAGAGTCAGGAAGTTCAGCCTCATACAGCGAGTGAGAGGCTCCGCCCCCTGTCGTGCTCGGCTCCGCCCCCTGTCTTGCTCCCGGGTCCCACACCATCTCCTGCCTGCAGCTACAGTGAATTTGTTATGGAGTCAACAGAAGCTTCCACAGGTGCCCGTATCATGAAGGTCTCAAGTGAGTGAGTAGCCTCACTGTAGAGACCAATGCTAGATAGTATAATAGTGAAACAACATGAATGTGAACTGAATGTATATATGTCTGTGCATGTGTACATGTGTGTGTATGTGTATACATGTGTGTGTATGTGTATGCATGTGTGTGTATGTGTATGCATGTGCGTGTATGTCTATACATGTGTGTGTATGTCTATACATGTGTGTGTATGTCTATACATGTGTGTGTATGTGTATACGTGTGTGTGTATATGTATGTATGCAAATGTGTATATGTACTGTATGTACACAAATATCACAATATCGCCTCATTCACGTGACTAAAACATAATCCTGCCTATTTGTCCCTTACACATGTAAACTACAATCTGATGATGAATTATATTTGAATATAATTTTTTTTATACCTGTAATTTGTCAGGGTTGCATTTATTTTTAGCTGCTGCAGCCGGGCTAAGGCTAGGTTCACACGGCGTAACTGCAGGGTACATTTTGCGGCGTATTTGCACATCAATACACCCAACATGTGCCCCACCATTACGGTAATCCATAGCTCTCATCGAGAACTATGAATTACGTCTGTCTCCTCCCATACAATACGATCGTATCGTACGCCTGGGGAGAGAAGGGACAGGTCACTTCATGGCGCTTACGCGCCACTGATGATTGTAGTTAATGGAGCAGGTCCCACTGAACAGCGCACACTTCCAAAATGCACAGCGTACTGAGGCGTGTAGAGTACATGCGGCAGTACACCATGTGAACATGGCCTAAGGGTATGTTCACACAGCGTACCTGTGCGCACCGCTATACAGCCACCTCCCATCCACTTTAACTTCTCCCCCTGAAAGAAGCGGCCTGTCACTTATTTTTACTGGTGGGTTCTGTGTTCCAGGGAAAACAACCAGTAACCAGAGCCCTCACTGCTATGATTTTACCGTATTTGTGGGGCGCACTTTGGACGCATTACAGCAGTTATGCCCCAAAAATACACTGTGTATGTTCACACCACGTAATGTCGGTCTGTAGTTCGGCGTGTAAATGCGCTTCAATACGCCCGACATACCGGCCGACATTATGGTAATTCATAGGTCTCACTGAGAGCTACTATTACCCGTTCAGGGGAGAATAAATATTAGAGGGATGCGCTGGCTACAGTTTTTTCTCTGTAAAAATACATGCTGCAGTTCCAAATGGGGCGTGAAAAATGCTGTGTGAACTCCGACCTACTGAGCAAAACTTAACACAGGGCCTGGGCCCCGGATGTTTTGGGACCCTATCAACGCCCCTGCCAGCAACTCAACCATCTCTCCGCCATGATGCAGCAGTTCCTGGCCGCCCAGCAGCAGCAACCCGCTCCCGCTGCCCCTCCGGTTCCGGCTCCGACCGCTGGTCCACGGCTCCGTCTGTCTATGCCGTCCAAGTTCGATGGGGACTCCAAGACTTGCAGGGGCTTTATCATCCAATGCTCCCTGCATATCGAATTAATGGGCAACCAATTTCCTACCGAACGGTCTAAGGTGGCGTTCGTGCTCAGCCTTCTCTCCGGGAAAGCCCTGGCCTGGGCTACTCCCCTCTGGGACAGGGACGATCCGGTCACAGCCAACCTGGCTACCTTCCTCACCGAGTTCAGGAGTGTATTCGAGGTACCGGCCCGGGCTTCATCTCCCCGAGCCCGCCTGCTAAATTTGCGCCAAGGGGACTCATCTGTAGGCGACTATGCCGTACTTTCCGCACGTTGGCTTCCGATTATTTTGGAATGAACGGCGTTGACTGCCACCTTCAAAAAGGGCCTCTCCAGCCGCGTCAAGGATGCCTATCTGCCCGGATCTCCGTCTCATTTTAGTGACCTTATCTCCCTGGCCACTCGGATTGACATCCGTTTTTTTTCCCGGAAGCCAGGGGGAAAACTCCGGCGGGAACGGAACAGCTAGACCCCCCCGCCATCTCCCTCGTCTGGTTTCCAGTATTTCAAAGGCCGCCTCAGTTGCCCTCTTCACCTGCCGCCGAGGAAGCCATGGAAGTGGATAGAGCCCACCTGTCTACAACGGAGCTAACCAGAAGACGTGAGGAGAATCTTTGTCTGTACTGCGGCAGTGCAGACCATTTCCGCAGATCCGGCCCACTGCCCCTCAGCGTCCGGGAAACGGGCGCACCTAGGGTACATAGGCGGGGCGTCCCTGGGTGAGAGCAAGCCCTCTCCCTCGCCTGACCATGCCCGTGATCGTCGGCACTTGGCCTGGTTCCCAGTTTCACGCTACTGCTTTCCTGGACTCTGGGTCTGCTGGAAATTTCTTGGACGCTGCCCTGGTGTCCCAGCATAAGCTCCCTGTGATCCGCCTGGAGAAGCCCCTACTCATCTCCTCTGTCAGTGGTGAGATTTTCAAGGATCCAATTCGGTTCCGGACTGACCCCTCGGGTCCTAAAGTAGGGGTTACTGCACAAGGAGAGACTTGCATTCTACGTACTACCCCGTTCCTCCTTGTCTATTTCCCGGGGTCTCCCGTGGTTGCAACGCCATGCTCCCGTGCTCGACTGGTAGATGGCAAGTCCTGAGTTGGGGTTGGGAGTGTCAGCCCTCGCTGTTTGGGGGCACCTCGCCGGTGCTTACCGCTTCTCCTGGTCTCTAAGTCGCTGAGGGGCCCCTTCCCGCACCATTACCAAGCCTTCGCAGACGTCTTCCCCTCTGAGAAAGCAAAGCTGAGACATTGCCACCCCATCACCCATATGACTGTCCTATTAAATCTGGTGCCCGGACGCCTCCTCCACGTGGCAGGGTTTACCCCTTGTCGGTAACCTAAAGACCTTGGCATATGTCTTACATATATCAAGGAGAATCTCCAGAAGGGGTTCATCCGAAAGTCCTCCTCCCCAAAGCTGAGCCGGGTTCTTTTTTCGTGGCTAAGAAGGACGGTACCCCTACGTCCTTGCATAGACTATCGAGGCCTCAAAAAAGATCACGGTAAAGAACCGCTATCCTCTGCTCCCCTGATCACGGAGCTTTTTGACCGGCTACAGGTGCCAAGATCTTTACAAAACTGGACCTGTGAGGGGCTTATAACCTCATACGGATACGTGAGAGCGATGAATGGAAGACCGCTTTCAACAACCGCGACGGGCACTTCGAGTATCTGGTCATGCCCTTCGGGCTCTGCAATGCCCCGGCCGTCTTCCAAGATCTCGTTAATGACATCTTCCGGGACCTCCTGTACACGTGCGTGGTTGTGTATCTAGACGACATTCTGGTGTTCTCCCCCCGACCCTTGAGTCCCATCAATTTCCCACGTACGACAAGTCCTCAGACGTCTAAGGGCCAACCGCCTTTATGCCAAACTTGAGAAATGCCTTTTTTCATCAGCAAAGTCTACCATTCCTCGGCTCCCATCATTTCCAACAAGGGCCTGCAGATGGACCCCACTAAGTTTTCCGCCGTTCCTTCAGTTTGCCGCGCCCCGTGGGTTCTCCGAGCCATACAAAGATTCCTGGTGTTCGCCAACTACTATAGGCAATTTATCCCACATTTCTCCTCGCTGGCATCTCCCATAGTGGCTTTGACCAAGAAGAACGCCAATCCTAAGCTCTGGCCACCAGCAGCAGAGGAAGCCTTCTCTAAGTTAAAAATCTGCCTTCGCCTCTGCGCCGGTACTCTCCCGGCCAGATATAGAACAACCATTTTTCCCGAAGTCGACGCCTCCTCAGAGGGCCGGGGCCCTACTCTCCCAGAAAAGGGCCCAAAGGCAAGACCCTCACTTGCGGGTTTTTTTCTAAAATTTTTCCTCTGCGAAAGGAATTACTCTATCGGCGACCGGGAGTTACTGGCCATCAAGCTGGCCTTGGAAGAGTGGCGGTATCTCTTGGAGTCACCCAGTCAGCATTTATACCGACCATAAAAAACCTGCTATATCTTCAGACGGCTCAACACTTTAAAACCACGCCAGGCTCGTTTGGGCTCTCTTCTTTTTCCGGTTTAATTTTCTCATTCATTTTCGCCCGCGGAACGAAATGTCAAGGCCGACGCCTCCTCCCGTGCTTCGGAAAGTGACTGGGGACGAGTCCACCCCACGGCACATTATCTCTCCAGAACGGCTCATCCTGCCGCACCGGTAGACCTACAACGCATTCCCCCCGGCAAGACATACGTTTGTCCAGCTCTCCGGAAGAAGATATTGTCTTGGGGTCATTGCTCCCCCTATGGCGGGTCACCCAGAGTGCAGAGGTCCTTTCCCTCATCTCTCGGTTCTACTGGTGGCCGGGCCTACCCAGGATGTTCGTGAGTTCGTGGAGTCCTGCGCTTCCTGTGCCAGGAACAAGTCTCCTCGTCTCAAACCGCAGGGCTGCTCCTTCCTCTACCTATACCTAGCTGTCCTTGGACCCATGTGGCCATGATTTTATCACGGATCTCCCTCCTTCCTCTGGCAACACCGTGATTTGGGGGGTACAGACCGGTTTTCAAAAAAGTCCCACTTCACTCCTCTGCCGGGGCCCGCCCCCAGCCCCGCGCCTTGCAGTTTTATTTTTTTCTACATATTTTTTCGGCTGCATGGGCTTCCTCGGCACATAGTGCGGACCTGGCGTTCAATTTGTCTCCAGATTCTGGCGCTCCTCTGCAACCAACTGCAAATGAAATTGGACTTTTCTTCAGCCTACCATCCCCAGTCCAATGGGCAGGTTTGAGAGAGTAAACCAGACCCTAGGTTGCTACCTGCGCCACTTTGTCTCCGCGCGCCAGGATGATTGGTCCAGCTTGTTGCCCTGGCCGAGTTTTCCTATAAATCCTTGGACTAGGGGTCTGCCGAGCTGCTCCTTTCTTTATTTGTCTACGGCGACATCCCCGCCCACCCCTCCCCTTTCTGTGCCCTCCGAGGTCACTGCTGTGCAGGAGCTGGTCCAGGACCTGACGCTATCTGGAAGCAGAAGCACCAATCTCTAATCCAGGCTCCGCCTGCACCAAGGCACAAGCCGACAAAAGCGAAGACCTCCGCCAACCTTCTAGCCAGGTGACAAGGTGTGGTTGTCGGCTAAATATAATAAGTTTCAAGGGTTTTTCCCGCTATAAGGGAGGGTCCCCGGTTTTCCCGGTTCCATTTTGAGGTGCTTAGGCGCATTAATCCAAGGCATACAAGCTCCGCCTTCCTCCCACTATGGGGGGTCCCGAACTCCTTCCCTGTCTCGCTTCTAAAACCGGTCCATCCTTAATCCCCTTCTCTAGGGTACTTGCTCCCCCCACTCCTGGGTCGATGCCATCGTTGTCTTTACGGTAAAGGAGATTTTTTGATGTGAAGATGGTCAGAGGGAAGCGGTTTTTTTATATTGACTAAGGGGTTCGGCCCGAAGAAGGTCCGGGAGCCAGAAAACAATATTCTGGATCGTAACATCATTCAGAGGTTCCTCCAGGCCAGAAAGAGGGGGAGGCCAAAAGGGGGGGGTACTGTCACGGGTGGGCCCGTGACCCCCGTCCCGGGTTACGGGCACACCCATGGTCCCCGCACGAGCGGCACCGCCGCCCGCATGTCGGGCGGTGGGCACGCTCCCCCGGCCGGCCGGCCACCTTCTTACTTACCCCCGCGGGTCCGTCTCTGCTCCAGCCTCCCGATGCGCGAATTCCCGACATCTAAGGCGCGCGGGCGCCGGCTCTGTGAAATTTAAAGGGCCAGTGCACCGGTAATTGGCTATTGCCGGTCACTGCCCTTATTTAAGCCTGCCCCTTCCTGGGACTGTTGCCGGATCTTTAGTGCCATTTAGCCTACGAGAAAAACTTCCAAACCTGTTCTGACTTACCGTGTACCGACCATTAGTTTCCGTTCCTCGACCACACATCTTGCCGCCTGTCCTGACCTACTGCCTGTCCACGACCACGAACCATTGCCACCTGCCCTGACCTTCTGCCTGTCCCCGACTACGAGCCTGCCTGACGATTCTGCACCACGCTATACTTTGGCTGCCACCGCAAGCAAGTCACGTCAGTTCTAACGACCGGGAGACTCCCCGCCGCAGCAAGTCCATCCCGCTTTGCGGCGGGCTCTGGTGAAAACCGGGACCTACTTAAATTCCGTTCCCTGGCGTGGCTTACGCCATCACTTGCGGCGGTCCAGTGGATCAACTTCTACGTCTGGGTACGTGACAGCATCCCTGCGTCCGACAGCGGATTTGGGCCGGTGAGGCGCAGGATACGCCAGAAATCGGGCGAAATGCCCGTTCATACATGTCGCCCAGTATATGAAGTCATACAGACTTCATATACTGTAAACGAGCTTGTGTCCAATATGGATATTCATCTTACCGTCTAAAATACAACACACAACAACTATAGGGGAATCTAAAATAAAACAAGAAAATTGTGACTGGATTTATTAAGTGTTTCGGTCCTTAATAAAGTAAAAAACAAGTGTGGTATATTGGACTATTAATTTGTTTCCAAACAATATAGGAATAAAAATATTGTCATTGTGAGTGCAATTGATGCTTTTATAATAGTATGGTTACAATGGCCTTCTTCGACCCTCAGGTAGCTAAGAGCACTAATGAGTTGGTTTTGCATTATTAATGACGATCATGTTTTACAGCATTATAAATGTACATGATCCAGATTTCTCATGACATGAAGGTCCGTTTTAGATTAAGGAATCCTTTTTGCCAAGTAAAGATTATGTTCCAAGAATCCTTTTCTGCAGCAAATAAGATGACTTTGTTTTTCCAAAAGTGGATGTACACGCTCATTGTATAACTCCGAGAACCTTTCCAATTTTTGGAATAGTAGAACCTTTAACTCCTTAAGGCCCAGGCCTGAAAAGTAGTTAATGACCAGAACTTTTTTTCGTTTTTGCCTCCTTGCGTTTCAACAGTAATTTTTTTTATTTTTTCAATGACGCAGTTGGATGAGGCCTCGTTTTATTCGGAAAAAGTTGTACTTTAGGGGGGAATAGTTTAAGTTCACTTAGAAATTATTGCAGAATTTTATTTTGAATTTTTTTGAATTTTTTTTTTACACCATTCACATTCCACACTTGGTAACTTGTTAGATTAATTCTACAGGTTATTACGGTCGTGTGGATACCTAATATGTGTAGATTTTTTTGTGTGTGTGTAATGTATGCACAATAAATTTTTATTAAATATTTATTTTTATTTTATTATTTTTTTACATTCTAATCTGTGTCACTTTGACACAGGCAGTGATCAGGGCAGCACACAGTGTTTCCTGGTCACTGGCTTTATACACAGACAGCTCTGGGCCACTTTAGGTCCCCAGAGCTCACTGTGCAGCCATTCTCCGAGCTCTGTCAGGTCACCAGGTGTACCGATCACCCGACAGAGCAGGGGAACCCTTTGATTGCGCTGCACTGACGCACCACCGCAATCAAAGGGTTAAAGCACCGGGTTGCAGAGGTTTCCCCCGCTCCCCGGTGCTCGCAGGAGATGCTCTGGGATCAAGGCTGTGTAGTAAAGTCCTGATCCAGGCGCAGTTGCGGCGCCGGGCGCCGCAAACCCCTAAGTCTGCAGCGACACCAAAAGACGTTGCTGCAGACAAACAACATGCACCAGCCGACGCCAAAAGATGGTGCGCGGTCGTTAAGGGGTTAAACACATATATGTTTCCACATATAAAGTCCTACAGGCACCCTGAATTTAAAAAGTTCATCCTGAAGTAAATTGTAGTGCCTGATAATGGAGGACTATTGAACATAGTGGGGCAGATTTATTAATTCTATCTAATACTAGTACTTAGGTAGTGTTTAAACTGTCTAGTCTTGGGTTAAATCATTTTCAGTTGGCTTTATTTGTGCCATTAATTGAGGCGAAGCTTTACCATATATTTTGGAGTATGGCATTACATGCTAAGCCACACCCACTTTCTGTGCATCCACTTCCCTTTTAACGAGGCTGTGCTCTTTTTTTTTGCAGATCAGGAGCAGAAATGTCTAGAAACTGTCTGAAATACATAACACATGTGGTTTAAAATGGCTTGGACTAGCCTACAAGGGAGAAGGGGTAATACCCTGTGGGTTCCAAGCATGGAAGGCTTAGAGATGATTTTTAGGGATAAAGGCAGATAAAGAAAGGCATAAAACGAGAGGTAGAGAGCAAGAGTCATGTATAAAGGCTGTAGGCTGGGCCACAAGGATCAACTCCACTGCTGGGCTCCAAGAAGCAACTCCACTGGTGGGCTTCAAGAAGCAACTACACTGGTGGGCTCAAAGAAGCAACTAGACTGGTGGACCACAAGAAGCAACTACACTGGTGGGCTTCAAGAAGCAACTACACTGGTGGAACAACAGGAAGCAACTTCACTGGTGCAATTATCATAATAAATGTGCCCCAATGTGCCTAACATTCCATCACAGAAGTCTGGAGGCAGAGAACATCTGAACATCTGTGCCTCAGACTCCAGGAAACATGGCCTAAACCTTAAAGTGAGTGATTAATTAGCATAAGAAATACACTTCTTTACATATAAATACACAATGTGAGTATGTGCTTACCTATGTTAATTCCCCCACCTGATGCCTTTCGCTCATTACTAGCTATAGACACAGGTTTACTGTTACATTTGCTATTAAATTCATTATTCCAAGTAATAATGCGATTGTGTTGAAAACATGGTTTTACCATATTTTTTTGTAACCTCAATGGTTGCTGTGGAGAACTTCATGGTTAGCCTTTGTACATTTTACAAATGTTTCCTTTAATGAATATTCATTGTATAATTTCATTCAATTTGAGACATACTGGATTTTAAGTGGCCATTAACATGCTGCATTGTACACAATAAGACTATGATGGTGTGAACTGTACTCTTTACAATAAGTGTTTCTCTTTCTGAGGCACTTTCCTTTGTTAAGTAATGCATAAGGTGTCAGTTAAAGGTAGAAAATTATGACTAATGTTGAAAGCATTCCCTTAAAAATGAAAGCCTGTACAAACTGTATATAGCATTTTTTCACTGTAATTTGAAGGTTCTTCCAGTCAGTGAAACCCTAAAAAATGTGTCTTGGTAACCCAATGCCTGAAAGGAACCGTAACCAGTTTTGAAATCATGTAGTTATTAGGTTTACTCCATTGGTTTCTGAACATCTTGGATTATTACAGATGTAAATGTACTTTGGTTATTTTTTCGAATCCCAAAAGTCCAAACTTAAAGACGTTTAACTTTTTTTTTGCATTTTTTCTATACGTTACATCATTGAATTATGTCTATGTGACATCATGTTTGCATTCTACCTGCATGTTGACAGCATTATGTCTCTTTTTCTTCTGTGATGTCACAGTGGACTGTCATTATTATTTTACGGTGTACATAGTCCCTTTGATTTTGTGTAAAAGTCCTGTACTATGATACAACATTGAATTTTCCTCGTTCTGTGAAAAACTGTATATTTCGCTACCCTTTCATTTTTGGAGGACTTACAATGGGAACAAAAAATAAAAACATTTGTGCCAAGAAATTTTGGCTTCATTCTGGAGTATTTGAGTGCTGCTGAGTACGAAAATACCATCCATTTTGTTCTAGCAGGTCTAGTTTATGAGATGTACATGATCATACACTGTTCTTGTTCTATATTTCTTTATAAATATGTGGTGCAGATGAATAGAATTGATTTTGCTCATGCACATGCCATTTTTAAGTTTGTACAGTGGGGAAAAAAAGTATTTAGTCAGCCACCATTTGTACAAGTTCTCCCACTTAAAAATATGAGAGAGGCCTGTAATTGACATCACAGGTATACTTCAACTATGAGAGACAAAATGAGTATACAGATTCCTTTGTTGGCAATGACAGAGGTCAAATGTTTTCTGTAAGTCTTCACAAGGTTTACACACACAGTGTTGCTGGTATGTTGGCCCATTCCTCCATGCAGCTCGGCAACATGGACTTTCAACTCCCTCTAAAGGTTTTCTATGGAGTTGAGATCTGGAGACTGGCTAGGCCACTCCAGGACCTTGAAATGCTTCTTACAAAGCCACTCCTTCGTTGCCCTGGCGATGTGCTTGGGATCATTGTCATGCTGAAAGATCCCACAGTATGTAGGGAGGCGTATAGGTCCTCTGAGTAGTAGGGTAGGTATATAGTTCACCCAGTAGTAGGTAAGTTCCCCCAGTGGGTAGTTGTATTTGTCCCCCAATGGTTTGGCAGGTATATAGGTGTTCTTAGTTGTTAGGTATATAGGTCCTACAGTAGATAGAAAGCTATATAGGTTACTCAGTAGGTTGGTAGGTATATAGGGCCCCGTAGCTGGTTGGTAATTATATAGGTGTCCTCAGTGAGTTGGTGAGATCTCCCTCAGTACGTAGGTAGATATTTAGGTGTCTCTGAGTAAATTTGTAGGTGTATAGGTCACCCCAATAGGTCGGTAGGTATATGGGTCCCCCAAGTAGGTTGGTAAGTCTATTGATACCAACCAGGAGGTAGAGAGGTATATAACTCCCGGTTAAAGAAAAAAAAAACTCACTTCTCTTTGTTCCCCTGTCGAATAACTTCCTCCTCATGTGTCGCACAGTTGGCATGATGTTAATATATAGTTACGCTATCTCCAGCAGAATCGACATCATGACATTCCTACTTCATGTTGCCTGTGCTTGGGTAGGTCATGCTTGTGACTCACTGGAGTACTTGGCAGGTCAGGGAACTGAAAGCTCTCTGCTCTGCTGTAGCTTTCAACGGTGTATGTGTCTTAAGGACATGCATACAGTTGAGAAGACCACTGGCACTCCAGTTCCATGTGGACAGATTTCCAGTTCGAGGCAGCAGCAGCTCATACCCTGGGTAAAACTGCTGAGCGATACCCCTGCCACCATCACAACGTCTTGTGGCACCGCTCGCACAATAAAGATTCTCTGTTTGTGATGATTGTGTAACCTTTTTTCCTAGAGGATGTCCCCTTGTCGTTATTACAGGCCTAGGTGCAAAAAGATCATGCATATGATCTGTGTATTGTCCATTCATGTATCTGTATATGGTGAGTAAATCCCCCGTAAGCTGTTTTTTTCTAATCTGAAACAGATATCCACCCATGCACTGCTACTGATCCAGAACAGCTATCATTTGTTATTTATTTTTATTTTCCCTGTTTTAAAATTACTTGTATTTAATTATTTGTTTGTACACTATTGGATGGCTGATAAATATTTAGCTCCTGTCGTCAGGGCCGCCGTACAGGGGGTACAACCGGTACTCCTGTATGGGGCCCAGTGGAATAAGGGGGCCCGCTGCAAGCAGGCCCCCTTATTCCTCATGGCAGAGCGACGCCCGGCGGCGCAGCCGCCGAACCAGGCTCAGGCTGGTCCACAGTGTGGGCCCCGAGCTCCTGTGGACTCTGGAGGCAGTGCCGCCGCTCCCCGGGGCCCGGCCGCCGCATCCGGTCTCTGAATGCCTGGGCCCTGTGTCCCGAGCGCTCAGAGACCGGGCCCGGGAGTCAGGGACTAATGTCCTCCACTCCCGGGGCTGCGTGGTGTCAGCGGAGCCGAGTGCCACTAGCGCTCCACTCCGCTGATCGCCCTGGCAGGTGTAAGGCGTTAGGCCTTAACCCTGCCAGGTGGCGGCCCCTACTGCTGACGTAGGTGCACGGTGACGTCACATCACCGCGCCGCCTATGCAGTGCGCCAGTAGAAGCCGGCGGGGAGCGCCCGGGAGCGGCAGGAGCGGGAGCGAGGCTCAGGTAAGTGTTTTTTTTTTTTTAATATATATATAAGGCAGCGGGCGCTGACTCTGCCTAATGCTAAAGGGGGCCCTGACTCTGCCTAAAGGGGGCCCTGACTCTGCCTAACCCGAAAGGGGGCCCTGACTCGGCCTAACGTTAAAGGGGGCCCTGACTCTACCTAACGTTAAAGGGGGCTCTGACTCTACCTAACCCTAAAGGGGGCCCTGACTCTGCCTAACCCTAAAGGGGGCCCTTACTCTGCCTAACGCTAAAAGGGGCCCTGACTCTACCTAAACCTAAAGGGGGCCCTGACTCTACCTAGCCCTAAAGGGGGCCCTGACTGCCTAACCCTAAAGGGGGCCCTGACTCTGCCTAACCCTAAAGGGGGCCCTGACTCTACTTAAACATAAAGAGGGCCCTGGCTACCTACAAACTAAAGGGGGCCCTGACTGCCTACAAGCCAAAGGGGGCCCTGACTACCAACAAACTAGCTAGGGGGGCCCTAACTAGTTACAAACTAAAGACGACTCTACCTGCACACTAGATAAAGGAGGCCCCGATTTCCTGCACACTAGCTAAAGTAGGCTCCTAACTACCTGTATACTACCTAAAGGGGCCTGCTTATCTACCTGGGGGCTATTTACCTACGCACCCGTGGCTAGGTACCCACCAACCTACCTGGGGCCGGCCTAGCAACTTATCCAGCTGGGGTCTACCTACCTAAATAGAGCC
Organism: Phyllomedusa bahiana; assembly: GCA_025379985.1. Lineage (NCBI taxonomy): Eukaryota > Metazoa > Chordata > Amphibia > Anura > Hylidae > Phyllomedusa > Phyllomedusa bahiana. The sequence goes on from JAODAL010003293.1 coordinate 68,528, forward strand.
TGTCTAATTACCTGGGGCCTTGCACATTTGCCAACCTACCTAGGGTCTTGTCTACCAGCCTGGTAATATAATTGTGAGGGGAGCAGCCCATAGTTGTAGCATTATCTCCAGGGGTCAGTTCTCTCCCCACCCTCCAACCCCTTAGGATACTAGGCCTCTAAGTTATGGCTTGTACCCGCTCTCCCACCCCTGGGAGGTTTGTACAGAGGTGGGAATAGATAAAGAGATGCTGGAAAAGTGAGGATTCTAAGATATTTGTGTAATTTCTGCAGGGATGAGTGGTGGCCGGGACAAGTCATCATGACGGTGTGGAACGGATGCAGAAGAGAAGGGAAAAAGAACGACTCAAGAGAAGAGAACGACTCATCAGATAGGACGTCTCCGGTGAGTCCCTGATTTCAGGGGTTATTTTACTTCTTTACTGGATCAGTGCTGTATTCACTATAATGTGATATGACCCGAGATGGTGTCAGATCACTATGTGGTCTCCTTATGGCGGTGTTCTATGTTATATCAGCGTTAGTATAGTGTCAGCGTACATGTGTACCTGATTGTAAAGGACGGAACACCTGACCCTGTAATAGGAGTTACACTTTTACTTTCTTGCTGGTGATTATTTTAAAAGGTGGCGAGGTGCGTGACAAAAGGAAACATGGAGGAGGATATTGTATGTGGGTGGAGGGGATATGGATGGAGCTACTTAGCCCTGTGTCTATGATATGCTAGACTGACAGATATGTGAGACAGACAGATATGTGACTCACTTGGTATAGTGCTACACAATATAGTTCTTTTTTGCATACTGTATTATGTGGTAAAATGGGTGCATTTATATCCTAGAGGCCGTTTTTTTTGCTGGGGGCAGGGCGATTGGGTTGCTGGGGGCGGGGCGATCGGGTTGCTGGGGGCGGGGTTTACAGGGGGGGCACAGGTGCTTCAGCTGTATGGGGTCCTGAAATTTGTGTTGGCGGCCCTGCCTGTCATTTACCACCACAATCAGTGGTGGCAAGGTGGCACTGTAGTCTTTCTCTATCAAATATTGTATGGTTAGTCCAAAATGTGTAAACAGTAATGAGTCCACAGCAAAGAGACAAGTGCTTTGGGAAAGGGACAAGTATAGAGAGCAAGAATACAGATAGTGAATTGTTAGGACTAATGGAAGAATTGGCATTTTATGGTCAGGAACCAGTAGTAGCGGCAGCTGCAATAAGCTATTCAGCTGTGCATGAAATGTGAAAGTAACTGCTTGAAAGAAGTGGAAGAGTGTAAATGTGAAAAGCAGTTGCCTCTTAAAAGATGCTCATCCTGCATTTACGACAAGCCAAAAGGGAAATAGTTTAACCCTCATCCTACCAACACATTTACTATACGTTGTTCTCCTGCTTGGGTCAAAAAGGACCCCATTTTTTTATCTGTTTCTCTGGTCAATTTATTTGCATTCTGATATATAGAATGTCATCAATAACTATATGAAACAACATGACAGGCTTTCTAATTACTGAATTCTGCTGAAATAGTCATACAATGAGCTAATAGAAACCAATGAAGCTACATTCTAGACTTTTAAATAAGGATCCAGACAGTTCAGTTGTGCTGGCTATGGGCCTAATGTTGTATTATTTCAACATAAAGTGCTGTCATTGTGCTTGCTGGCATTCATCACAGACAATTTGTATCTTTTTTTGGCCAAGATTCACTGGAAAACATTTCAAATAATGAACTTTACTACTTACAGAGTGTGAACAACTAAAGTGCCCGTCCAATGCAGCTACAAAGGCACAGGCGAACAGTATTCAGCTTGGGGTCTTTTTGGACGCCAGACGAAAAACTTTATTTAAATTTCCATCTAAAGTCTGATTGGAAATATAAACCACATGCATGATGTAAGAGGGTTTAGCAAGTAAGCTCCTGAAATGCCAGAACGTCAAACATAATATCCCAATAGTAGCCCAAGAGATTATACATGTGAGTTTGATGAAGTTTAAGGTGCAACATACCAGGTTTTTATTTAGAGACAATTGTCAAGATTGGTAATAATTTGCTCAATTTGAATAATGCTATGCATGCACAAATCACACATGCTTAAAGCAAAGCTTGATAATATAATATACATAGGTAATCTTCTTCAGTTTCACTAGTTTAAAATGTTCCATCATTTTACTGTTTCGATAAATCAGGAACTCTTCAAGGTTTGGGAAGATCTCTGACCAAAACAATTTAGAGGTGAATTCTACAATATTTATGTCAAATAAGTTATAGTTAACTTGTTTAATGTAAGTCCCATTGATGTCATAAGGATTTGATGACAAGTAAACATATATGAGGGCAGCCCTGGATCCAAACAGTCCCCTAATTGGTCATGTTGGATTATAACATGTTTGAGCCTCTAATTAAATAAGAGCTATATATTGACAAAAGTATGCGGCAGATGATTATTTCCTGCAGCTCTAAACAAGATTACTATATCCCCGGACTTCTTTAGAGAGCTTTTACTCTCAGTAATAAAAATTAATCAAAAGTGGATAATTACCTCTCCAGCCACGTATAAAGGTTTTATTATTCTAACAGGTATGTTTTACATCTTTTTCAACTCCCATGTCTTGCTATATTGCTACTGAGGGTTATTAGAAATGGATTAGAGGGATTGGGTGTTTTAGGGCCCCTAAGCAACTGCTCATTTTCCCTATAATCTGCTGATAGTTTATGTAACTGTTGTCTATATAATAGTGAGAATGAAGTATATCGTGTACCTGGAAGTTTGTTGGATCAACTATAGTTGTAGTAGAAACAAAAATCCATTGTGTAAGGCATAGCTGTCTTAAATGAACACTGTCAGAAAAGTATAGATTATAGCTAACATTTTGTATGAAATCCAACACCAGCTGTGTCTTACCTCCAGCTGCATTTCCATTTAAATGAAATGCTGTTGTACTTTACTGTATAGATTTTTATATGTGATACTAGTTATTGTATTGTATCTCTTCATCCACATTTTCCTACTGAAGCTCCCTGGAGCAAGTTCTTTCTTCGGGTCTACAGTAAAGCAATTAGAAAAAAACACTCTTTTGTTTACTTTCGATTACAGCTAGGGTCTATGTCTCTGAAAATTTCGGAACACACAAAAAAAAAAAATGTTAGAAGAAAAGAAGTATAGTATTTTTCTAAGCGTTATATAATATATATCAAAAGTAAACTGACATCTCAGTTTTATTAAAGTTACATATTTGTGTGATCGTTTTGAGGAGATTTCCTGGGTTATGTATAGCTTGCGTTTGGGGAACCTGTGGCTGAGCAGCTGTTGTAATACAATCTTAACTAGCATACATAAATTTATGGTTTCTCATACAAAGAAAAGGCAATATCTGTCTCCAGTCAACACAATATCTCAGGTTGCTTTTAATGGTTTTAACTGGATTCTGGATATGCTTTGTACTTTTTCATCATTATACTGTAAATTGCTGCATATTCCTTATTTATTAAGCAAGGTCAGAGACAAAAGGATATGTTGCCATGCCAAGAGGTAGATTGATCAGCAATGAGAGTGGTCATAAATAAAATATTATCTTTGCAGACAAATACATTCTGTGTGCTGATGTGTTTCCTTGTGCAAAGGGGCTACTCTTAAATTTTCTGTGGGGTGCTATGATTACTTATAATGTCTTTGGCACCTACAACTGCTATGATGCTCCTATGATCCATGTACAGCTGATTCCTCAAGGAGGAAAGTAAGAAAGAAACACTTTCACCAGTCAGGAGAAGTCTGTGGACATGGTGTGAGACCACCAATCTGATTTCCAGAGCAAAGAGTAAAAGATATGTATACAACCAAGCTGATGGTTGTAATTTCATTGAAGGAAAGTATTAGGTATAGTTTTCGGATGTCTCAGAAGAATAATAACATTTATTAACTTTCCCAGTGTTCACATATCTCAAATTCTGTATTGGAAACCTGCTTTAGACAAATAAATAAAATTTACAAACAATCCATGCTGTATAGACCAAACTGTATTACTGGTCTGGTTTTGAAATTTACCATTCTGCAACGGAAAGAGATACTGAAAGAGATACAGTATCTCAAAAAAGTAAGCACACCCCCTCACATTTTTGTAACTATTGTATTATATATTTTTTATGGCTCAACACTGAAGTTATGACACTTTGATACAATGTTGAGTAGTCAGTGATAAGCTTGTACAGCAGTGTTCATTTGTTGTGCTCTCAAAATAACTAATAATTTATAAACTGCTGGCAACAAAAGTGAGTACACCCCTAAGTGTAAATGGACACATTGGGCCACATGTATGAAAACTGCTTAGGTCTAAAACTCACTTTTTTGCCCATAGTAACCTATTTTCCATTCTCTCTTCACGTTGTGATGTGTATCATTAGAGTTACAAGGTCTCAGATGTGAATGGGAAGCAGGTGTTTTAAAATTGTTATTGCTCTCACACTCTCTCATTCTGGTCACTGGAAGTTCAAGATGGCACCTCATGACAAAGAACTCTCTGAAGGTCTGAAAAAAAAGAATTGCTGCTCTACATAAAGATTGCCTAAGCTATAATAAGATAGCCAACACCCTGAAACTCAGCTGCAGCACGGTGGCCAAGACCATACAGCGGTTTAACAAGACAGTTTCCACTCAGAATAGGCCTCGTCATGGTCGACCAAAGAACTTAAGTTAACCTGCTCAGCGTCATATCCAGATTTCCTTTTCAAAATAGATATGAGTGCTGCCAGCATTGCTGCAGAGGTTAAGGGGTGGAAGATCAGTGTGTCAGTGCTCAGACCATACCACGCACACTGCATTAAATTGCTTGGCTGTCATCCCAGCTGGCTGTCATCCCAGAAAGAACCCTCTTCTAAAGATGATGCACATGAAAGCCCGCAAACAGTTTGCTTAAGAAAAACAGACTAAGGACATAGATTACTGGAACCGTGTCCTGTGGTTTGATGAGACCGAGATAAACGCATTTGGTTCAGATGGTGTCAAGCGTGTGTGGTGGCAACCAGATGAGGAGTACAAAGAGTACAAAGACGAGTGTGTCTAGCCTACAGTCAAGCATGGTGGGACATGGTATGGGGCTGCATGAATGCTGCCAACTGTGGGGAGATACAATTCATTGAAGGAACCATAAATGCCAACATGTACAGCGACATACTAAAGCATGATCCCCTCCCTTCTGTCTCCAGACCTAAACCCTATTGATCATCTGTGGGGCATCCTCAAACAGAAGGTGGAGGAGAGCAAGGTCTCTAACATCCACCAGCTCTGTGATGTCATCATGGGGGAGTGGAATAATATTCCAGTGGCACCCTGTGAAGCCAAGTGACCTCCATGCCCAAGAGAGTTAAGGCTTGAAAATAATAGTGACCACACAAAACAATGACACTTTGGGCACATTTTGTTCATTTTTACGTAGGGGTGTACTCCCTTTTGTTGCCAGAAGTTTAGACATTACACTGTTATACAAGCTGTACACTGACTACTGTACATTGTTTCAAAGTATCATTTCTTCAATGTTGTCCTTACGATTTTGTACCATGCTACACTTCGGCATACACCACAAGCAAGTCGAATCAAGGGTAGCGACCTGGGGGACTATTGCCGCAGGAAACTCAACGCTCCTTGCTCTGGTGACAACCAGGGGTCCCTCAGACTCCACTCCCTGACGTGGCTTACACCACTGCTCGTGGTGGTCCAGTGGATCCACACAGCAATAGTCGTCTACTTCTGTAGCTATAAACTCCCCACTCCGCCGCCAGTTGGTCGACCATGCGGCTTAGTTTTTGTTATTATACTCTAATGCTACATTAGTTCATAGTTTAATAATAAGGGAATAATGCCAGTAGTTAAGACTGTTAAAGTGTATCATGAGTTGGTTGAAATTTAAGTTATATGACGAAAATATACACAACTGTCCAATTGACCCTTCTTGATTAAAAAACAAGCAAAAAGTTTTTTTACTCTTCCCTTCTTCCTCTTTGCCCTTCTTTTTATACTTTTTTCCTTTGTTTTTTAGTTCAGTCTTAATCACTGGCATTATTCCATTATTATGAAATTATTAAACACTGTAACATTAGGGTTTCATAGCAAAAACTAAGCTGTACGGTCGTGATGACTGGCGGCAGAGTGGGGAGTTTAAGTTTGGAATACAAAGTTGTGTATACTCAAATCCTTTGATTACCAATAGTAACCCTTCTGTATGCACCTCTAAGGATGGGTTAACTGTTAAACTAAGAGTTAAATAAACAGATCACTATGTAGTTAAAAGGACAAAGCACTGATTGGTCACAACTTGTACTTTGATATGTTCTATTCGCCCAGGGGCTTGTTAGTCACACCTAAAGAGAGTATTCATAAAGAACAATGATGATTCCCTCGGACTGTCTATTACATCACAAAGGAATTACTTAAATAGCTGGTGAATACAGAGTGCTGTGATTCTTGCCCCATAGATCTCTGAGGAAGCCATGTTGTGGCGAAACATGTCGGGGGGAGGGGCAGTGAAATTCATTTTAATGTTAGGCAGTCTGTATTAACAGTGAAAATAGGTGTAGCTTAAATGCATAAGTTACGGAAGTGTTGTTAGTCCTGATAGCTAATAGCAGCCTGCCCAAGGCTAAGGCAGATCCTGCTATTATAGATAGATATTCTATTGGCATTCTAAAGGTTGGGCTGGAGTGAATTAGCAGTGAAAATAGGTGTAGCTAAAATGCATTAGCAAGGGAAGTGTTAGCCCTGCTAGTTAATAGCAGCCTACCCACAGTTGAGGCCCTGCTAGTATAGATAGAAATCCTATAGGTGTTATGGACTGTTAATTATTACTTCTGACTGTTAGAAACCAATCTAATGCAAGTCTTGAAGACTTGCTAATAATTAGCATACTGCCCCAGGTTCAGGCAGTCTAAGCTAATTATCTAGGAGCATAACAAGGACTACAAATTTCACCACAAAAGTTTATAAGGTAAATGTGTATTATGTATATTAACACACTGCTTATTGTATTTTAATGGTTTTCCATAGTTTCAATAGTCTTTTTTAATAATAGTGAAAAAAAGATATTTAAAAAAAAATCTAAATATTTAGTCTGGATAGAAGTTGTGAAGTATATGATATTAGTTGCAAATAGACATTGTAAATAATTCACTGATCTAAACCTGCCTGAACAGCATGTGTGATTCTAAAGCTGGTTGTGGCTGTGAAACTGCATGGTGAAAAAAACCCTTTAAATAAACAATTTCCTGTGCTACTAATAACACTTAACTCACTATAATGACTGGAACAATCAGAAAAGAGATTGGTAGCCTAGAGAAACTTGTGTACAGCAGTAGATAGAATCTCCGTTATCTCCTGAACAAAGCAAAATCAGAATAGTAATAGTCTTTTTCTACATTTGCCTACATGTTTAAAGATAATCAGTGATGTGAGAATACCCCTTTAAAAAGATTGTACAGGTTATTTTTATTAAATATATTTAGGCTACAAGTACCCTATTTAAAAAAAAAAAAAAAAAAAACATACTCACCTCTCCTCTCATTTCCACTCCAATGCTGTGGATGTCCAATCTCTCTCACGTTCTTTTGTTATCTTTCAGATACTGCAGTCATGTCCCATTGTACGATAATAGCACACAGCAGCACAACCTTTAGTAATTGGGGATGTAAGGCATCAAACCTTTGAATCCATGGGGCATAATTTGAGCCAAATCCATAGAAGAGGGAGACAGTATCCAACAGGTTAGAAACCATAAAGAATGTCTTTATTTTTCCCAAAAAACATCAAAACATCTGACGTTTCGACCTCACACAACATCACAGTTTAGAAGTGTACAGCTCTGAGATCAACAATGGCTCATGACCGCCATCATTGTTTTTTCCACTTCTTCTGTGAGGTCTAGCTGCTGCAGTTGGCTTGAGCTTGCTGCAACCACTAATTGGGTGTAGTTGTCATGTGCCAGTGACAGTCATCACCGTTCCAGAGTAAATATCTCTTAGTGTCAAAATCAGCAACAGCACAAAGACTGCTGGAGCCAAGCAGTGTATGCAACAGTCCTGAGTCAACCACAGAAGCTGGAAGTCAACAGAAAAACCAAAAGAGATGATGGCAGCAATTACATGAAGATAAGAGGAGAGATGAGCAGTTTTTTTTTTTTTCAGGACACCAGTATCCAAAATATATTTAATAAAAATAACCCAGACAGCTACCACTATTTAGCCACATGATGTGTTATTGTATTTAAAATTAGAAAGGTAAAAATAAGGAAAGTGAAGGCTATGCTTGGCTACTGTGTTAAAGGGGTGTTATAGTTTCATTAAATGGTCTTCAGAATAAGGGGACAGTGAAAACAAGTAACTTTGCAATTGGATGTCATTAGCAAAGCTGCCTTGTTCTCACAGTGTCCCTTATCTTGTGTTTTATTTACACTGATATCCAGTGTGGGTCTAATCCCTCCTGATTCCTCCTCCTTGCAATTCACTAGCTGAGAGCTCATTTACATTCTGTACAGCCCCTGGGTGGATTCACGGAGCTGTGTGTCTGACTCAGAGTTAGGGGCCGTAGCATTTTCTGTTTCCACACCTAGCAGAAACAGACTGCAGCAGATTGTACAATGAGAAAACATGACAGTTTTTTGTCCCTGTGCCTAACTCTCCTGCATACACGCAGATCTGTGCCGTTCTTAGAAAGCTGTAATACATCTCCAGCTGTGAGAGATCAGTGCTCAGATTAGATTGAATGCAGCCTGTGGTATGTATACAGCTCTTATAAAATAAGACTGCAGGGAGAGACACAGTGATATATGGACTCAGAGGGGAGGGGGGGGGGGGAGTCTCAGGCCAGCAGTGAAGGGGGATGATGTCATCCAGCTGGGAGGGGAAGAAACGCCCCTGCATTCACAGAGCTGGGAAGCTAAGAGATGTGTGAATCAGCCGAAGTAAGGAAGTGATACATCCCCTTTAAGATCAGCATACATGTTAGATTAACGTTAACCAAACCCACCATGTTTGGCAGGACTGGATAACTATCCAGTGTATATCAGGTGTCCCAATTCTTCCACAAAGGTAGATGTCGGAGGAAAGAAGAATAAGTCATGTTGGATTTTTAGTATGCCAGATCTATTTTCATCAAGGGAGATTAAGGTACCTTAATCTTAATCTTCTTATTGAAAACACATATAAATTCAGCTCAAGACCTGCTAACAATTTAATATATATGGGGATGTCCTAGTCCCAATATTATGAAAAAGAAGGATAAGAAAATCGTGTTTGAAACAAGTATGATTCCTTGTTATCCATGTAGTTAAATGCTACCAGAGATGTATGAAAATGGATTACGCCGCTCAACCAAACTGAGCGTGGATGTGTAGTTACTTGAACTAACATCTATTTCGGGTGTATGACTATTACTGTAGGTAACAAGTCAGCTTGTAGAGTGGAACTAAACCATTCTCTACTCAAAGCAGAAATAGCAGAAAATATAGAGCTTACAATGAAAGCAGGTACATTTATGAAGGAGGTAAAAACAGATGCAAAAATAGTAGAGCAAAGCAATTTTCTCTACTATTTAATATGGAGGTGGAGTTTTTCCTCTAGCGCAGCAATATAATAAAAAATGTATTAATTCAATGATTTACTAATATTTTCTGAAAATATCAAAGAATTTAACCTGCTCTGTAACTTTTCTTTTAAGAAAACTGGGCTGAGTAAATTGGGAGCTTGTTACCGAACAACTTATTCAGAAGTGCTCTGTATAGACTTATGCCTTCACTCTGAGAAGCATAAAAATACTTTTTCTAGAATAAATTATGCAAGATGAGAAACATAAAACTTCTTTTTAATTTCAATATTCAACCCTATTATAACATACAGTGAACAACTCAAACTTACGACATCTTATACCAGTCAAATTTAGAAGCATCTGCATGCCCTGAGGGGCTACACATGCTGCATGTAGATTTGCTACTTTCTACTTGCAATAAAAATATAATTGGCTGATTTTAAGTATAACACATGGGCTATCTTTATCTCTTTTAAAGGAAACAATTATACCCATCTTTAGTCATTTACAAAGTGTTACAAAGCAGCATTGTTTTCACTTGCAGAGACGACAATATAAATTGAGCTGAAGTTTTATGTCTACCGAAAACAACATTTGAACTTATCCATTAAAGGGCACTTTTATTCTACCTTTCTTTTCTGCCAGGGTAGTGAATCTTATAAAGTTTCATAAATTCAATAAAGCAAATTTATCAATGTATTTAAGGGGTTTTCCACCTCCTATAAAAACAAATCCAGTGGCTCCTGGGGCCCCAATAAAATATATAAAAAAATTTGTACTCCCTTTCCTTTGATCTCCATTCCAGCAGCGCATCTCCCAATCTGTTGACATGGCACCACTTCCAAACAGACAACTTCTGTGTCTGGTTTGTCAATTATGGAGGCTAATACTAAAAAATGTGAAATATGTTTATATAAAACTGGTTTGAGTAAAGCAGTGACTTTATTCTATATGTTGATAATTAAGTTGTAACCACTTTTGATTCTGCTATTTCGAGTCTGGGGTGAAAAAGATTTGAGAAAGTACTTCTGCATCCAGATTTATTCATCCTCGTTAAAATATTGAGGAAATGTCTGAGAGTAAATCTCTATCATATGATAATCGTCATGGCTGCAGATGTGAATCCGCTGGAGGGATGAAACTGACCACATCATGGAGCAGATTCTAAGGAGCCCTCCAGTATTCACCAGTGCGTGCGGCAAGGCGGTATGGACTTGGCTGCTAGGAACTCCCAGGTTGCTACCCCTGATGCAGCCACTCACAGTGACAGCCAAAGTGGTACAGAAGGTAGCAGATACAGATGTAACTGCGTCACAGGCAGAGGTCAGGGCAGGCAGATCGTTGTCAGTCGTCCGTAGCAGAGGTTAAACCACGAAGTCACAACAAACACGAAATGAAGCACAGGCTCTAGGCAGAAGCACCGACAACTGGCAAGGAGGCAATGGGAAGGTGTTGTGATAAAGTCCCTGGCAAAATGCCATTTGCTCCAGGAGAGTTGGGTGGCACGCGCTAGCCCTTTCAATCAAGAAGTTGCCACACGTATGCACCCTAGTAGATACAGCTGCACAGAAAAACAGCGAGCAGAGAAGGAGACCAAACACTGGCAGGGAGCAGAGACGTGATGAGTAACCTGCTGGGGAGTCACAGCACGTCCACATGCATGGACCAGGACATGGACAACGACGCATGACATGACAATAATTCCCTGATCATCAAACATACAGATAAGGATGGAGCTCTGGTGGTCATGGACACTTTTCAATATTTCAATGAAGTTATGCACCAGTTAAAGGGGTATTCTAGTATATAAACTTGACTACTAGTTAAAGTATGGGGTCAAGCATAAAAATCAGCAATATTTTAATTAAATATTTTCAGTAGTTTTTTTTTTTTTTACACAATCACTCACTAATTACTGGCCCAAAATGTGATGTTAATAGCTTGTTGCCAAGGGATTTAACCTGTAGTTAAAAAGTTTCTCTCCATAGGCTGTTTCACTGAGTCACAAGCAGCTTTACACTCAGTCTGTCTCCTCAGGCTGTAGTAGTCCCCGGAGTCGATTGCTAAGGTCTTAACAATCGACTTGAGGCCTTAGCAACCGGCTTAACGACTGTTAGCGACTTCACACGCAGTAAATTATGTGTCCCCCAGTGAAGGTAAAAGGGTCCCCCAGTAAGTTATACGTCCTCTAGTAGGTGGTTATAGACTTTATATATCTCCCAGTAGGTGTGTAGTTTATATGTCCCCCAGCAGGTATATAGGCAGGTTATTGATCCCCCAGCAGGTATATGGGCAGGTTATGGGTCCCCTAGCAGGTATATAGGCAGGTTATGGATCCCCCTTTTAGGTTATAGGGGTTTGGATCCACCTTTTTGGGTATATAGGCGGGTTTTTTAGGCCCCCCCAGCCAGGTTTTTGGAAAGGTTAGGACCCCCAAGAAAGGGTTTATATTGGCGGGTTATAAATCCCCCAGGGGTTTTAATTTTGGCGGGTTTAGGGGCCCCCCAGGGGTATATTGGCAGGTTAGGGGATCCCCCAGCAGGTATTTTGGCGGGTTAGGGGACCCCCCGGAGGTATTTGGCGGGTTTGGGTCCCCCAGCAGGGGTATATAAATAGCTTATAGGCCCCACAGCATTGTATATATGGGGTGGGTTTAGGCCCCACGTCCCTTTGGGGGTTTGATTATGCCCCCTTCCTTGACGTAATGAAGGTGTTTTTTTAAAAACCCCCTGCAAAAATAATCGTAGAAAAATTAGAAATCCCCCCCGGCACAAAAAAATTAGAAAATGGGACCCTCCCTGAACTTAGGGCGGGATTTTTGCCCCCCCCCCGGGGGCCCTTTTTTAAAAAATTTTGTTTAAGTGCCCCCCCCCTGCAAAAAATTTTTATAAATTGTTTTTTAAACCCCCCCGGGACATTATTCGGTTTTAAATTGGCCCCCCCCCTTGCCCATTTTAAAAAAGATAATATTCCCCCCCCTTCCCTGCCTCTATAAAAATTAGAAAAATAGCCCCCCCTCCCGCCACTTTTGACAGTAGTTTAAAAGTCCCCCCCTGAAAAATATAACGTAGTTAATAGCCCCCCCCCCCTGCCCCCTTAGGGTCGGGAGTTTAATAGCCCCCCACCCTGCCCCCTTTAAAAAGTAGATAATTTAGCCCCCCTCCCTCCCACTTTAAAAAACAGGTGATAAAAAAGCACCCCCCCTTGCACATATAAACAGTAGAAAAATAGCCCCCCTCCCCTGCCTATGCGTAGTTCCCCTTTCCCTCCCTGCAATTATTAACGTAGAAAATTTTCCCCCCTTTTTCCCCGGCCCCCCCCCCCCCAATAAAACAGTAGTTTAATAGCCCCCCCCCCTTTGCACTATGAAGTAGTTTAATACCCCCACCCCTGCACATAAAAAAGTAGAAAATTTGCACCCCTCCCTGCCCCAAATGACAGTGAAAATAGCCCCCCCCCCTGCGAAAAACAATAAAATAATACCCCCCCCCTCCCGGGGCAATATAACAATAGTTAATAGGCCCCCCTGCAATAGGGATAAGCTAATGGGGCCCCCCAGCATGAATAGAGCTAATTAAATTTAACCTGTACGCACTTCCCTGACCTGGGCTCCCCCCCCGCTGTCGCGGTCGTTTGTTCCCGGTTTTTTTTTTTCACCCGGGTGACGCACCGGGGCCCGCGCGGGGAAAGCGTGATGAGGGCCGCACCACCCGTCCCACTCCGGCGCACGAGCCGCATTTGCCTGGGGCCAAAGGTATTTCCGGGGGAGCTCTTCCCACCCGCCAAATAAAAAACTCAAAAAACACTTGTTTTCCCTTTCCGTCCGGCTGGGCCCGCACATTACAGTTAGTCCCGCCACCGCGGGCCGTTCCCAAAGGCCTAAGCTGTTTAAGGGCCCGATAGCTTACGATTTGGTAGGGCTTGGGGCCCTAACGACGGGCGGTCGCGGCGGATAGCGGCGGCGCCCGGGGACTATGTTTTGTAGGGGTTTTTTGAAAGTGATTTGGGTTTCTAGGGTCCCCTTTAAGTAGCTGACCTGTTACACTAAAATTTGTGCGGGGTTTTCTAAAAAGTAAATGGTCATTCTTCTTCTTTTTGTGGGCCATCCCTTCAATTCCAGGTAAGAAGGTAACCCAAAGGGTCTCTTTGAAGCACCAAAGGTTTTTAAGCAGGTTTGTAACTGGGAATTTACTCCCCACAAAGGGGGGTCGGAAATGGGGGGGAGCCACAATAGGGAGTTTTAAAAAGAAGCTGGAAAATTGTACAAAGAGGTATTCCAGGGGGATAATAGCATGGAATAGTGCCCAGCAGTGATGATGAAACTGTAGTTGTTTCCCCCACATAAATGCTGTTGAATTTTAACCCCACTATTGCTGTGGGGGAGGCCTTTGGGGCAGAAAATTTTTGAAAAAAAATGCCAATTAAACATGTAAAGGATATACGATTAGTGTTCTACTTTCGTTGTTTGTGTAATGACCATATAGCCTTTTTTCTAGGTTTTTTTTTTTTTGTTTTTAAAAATGAGGGAAAAACCCCTTTTAAAATCATAAGTTTGTATATGTTTATTTTAACGTGATCCTCCCAACCCTTAAAAACCTTTGCAAAAAATTGGACCCCAGTTAAAAAAGGATATTGGGCCCCAGAATTATGATGGTAATTAAATTTAGTACAAAAACCCTTCACTTTCAAGTATAAGACTTGATGAGAAGTGTGAGATTTAAGATCAGTACCTAAAATCGCACAAAGAGCTTGTTAAAATTGTAGAAATTTAATTAAGGGGGATGTCTTTTTACATCCACATACTAAGAAACAGTTTAAAAATGAAAACATTTTTTAAATGTTTTTTCCTTTTTTGTGTTTTATACATCCTAGGGCCTTATTTTTAGGGGTGGGAAACCACACAGCAATTCACCTTAGGACAAAAAAGGGGCAAAAATTTCAACTATAGGCATGGTAGGGATGTTTTCCATTTGGTATAACATTTTATAGATCTTTGACATAAAATTGATGATTTAAGGTCCTGGTTTGGCGTGCCCATTAGGATGGGCAAATTTGATTCTAACAAAGGGGGAATTTTTTTAGAATTTAAAGGAAAAACTTCGGTTCTGAACAAAAGTGGGAAGTTTGGGGTTTTACCTCGCGTGAACGAAGTGTGCTTTTGATTGAAAAAAATTGGCTGCGAGCACAGGGCGTTACATGGGGGCCCAAAGAATCTGGGGGGAAAGGGAAGGGGCATACCCTTTGCATGACATGTCCCAGAATGAACCCAAATCAGGCCGGCGGGATTCTGTACTCCCCCCATTATAAAAGCCCGGGGCGCAAACCCCTGGGGCTCTCCCGCTCTCACTGTCCCTGATCAGGGAAGGTGTTGCCAGGGTGATTGTTACTGAAGAATTTTTTTTTACAGCGTTTTTTTTGGGGGGGGGTCTCAGTTTGTCTCAGAAAATTGCTTCCCCTTAATTTTTCTATTTTGTTTTTGGGGGGGGTTTTTGGGGATCTAAATTTCCCAATGTGTGTCCAGTGCAGTGAATATACATTTTAAGGGTTTTCCTCACAGCACTTTAAAATTTCCAAGGGTGATCAAACCCTTTTTTTTGTTGTATTCATTTTAAGAAAAAAGCTTTTTTAAAATTTCCCAAATTTAAAAATTTCCCTTTTTGGCCTGCCCCAATTTCCCTTTTGCCCCCAATTTTAAAAACCAGGGGTTAATTAAGAGTTTTTTTTGCTGCTGTGGGGGACAAAAAATAAACTGTATTTTTTACCGCAAAAAAAAAAAACATTTTTCCGGGTTTAATTTTCACAAAGCGAAGGTTAATTACAAATTTTTTTCTGTTGTGTAGCGTAAAAAAACATTTTAATTGTAACCCCGCTCCCCAAAGCTATTTGTTTGGGGTTTGGGTAAATTTTGTTTGGCCCCAATTTACATCCAGGGGTTAATTAAGGTTGTTTTTTCTCGTGGTGAAAAAAATAAACCGTCTTTTTCCCCGCAAAAAATTTAAAATTTTTGGGGGTAGCAAATTCACAAGCAAAGGAAAATTACAAATTTTCTTTTTGTTTTTGTGTCGGGGAAAACAGCAATTGTAACACGCTATAAAGCTAGTAGTTTGTGGTTGCTCAATTGTTTGGGGGGAAATTTTACATCCAGGATTTAAATTAAGCGTTGTTTTGCTGCTGTGGGGGACTAAAAAAAAACTGTCTTTCACCCGCCAAAAAAAAACATTTTTTTTGGCTTTAAATTAGCAAGCGGGGTTTAAAATTACAATTTTTTCTCTTGTTGTGTAGGTAAAAAAACACCCCCATTGTAACACGCTACAAAGTAGTATTTTAAAAGGTTGCCCCAAATTGTTTCCCCAAGTTTACATCCGGGGGTTAATTAAGCTTTGGGTTTTTTGTGTGTGGTGCCCTAAAAAAAAACCCATCTTTCACCCCCAAAAAATTTTTAAATTTTTCCTGTAGCTTTAATTTCCCACAAGCAAAGGGGTTTTTACAAATTTTTTTCTTGTTGGTAGCGTAAATTAACACCATTGTAAAAACGCTACAAAGCTAGTATTTTGTGGCTCCCTCAATTTCTTTTGCGCAATTTTACTTTAAAGGGGTTTAAAGGTTTTTTCTGCGTTGTACTCAGAAAAAAGAAACTTTCTTTTTTTACCGCCACAAAAGAAATTCTGAAAGCATAATTCTTTTCCCCCCCCGAAGGTTTTTTAAGCCTGTTTGTGTTTTCCCTTTCAAAAAAAAATAAAAACAGATTTTTTAAAAAAAGGCACTAAAGTCAATTTTTCCCTTTCCCATTTGTGGAGGCAATTTATACCCAAAAAGGGTTCCCTTTGTTGTTTTTGGGGTTTCTTTTGGGAGTAAAATTTCCCGGGTGTTTTTTTACCCATATACAGATATCCCTTCTTTTAAACCCAGTGTCTGTACATTTTACAACAAACAGTATGTCGCCCAAGGGGAGGTGGCGGGCCCTCTTCACCGGGGAGTGGCAGTGGCAAAAACATTCTGGAGAAAGGCCCAGGTCGCAGCACGCAAGGGGAGTGGGGCCAGGGGTTACTCGGTGAGGCCCAACTGCCGCTGTCATTTTGGGCCTTGGCTGACTAGAAAACCAAAGGGAGTTTTTGTTTGGGTTGACTTGGTCATCCACTCCCCCCCAGAGGGACTTTTGAAAAACCCCCCAAAGAGTCGGTGGGAACGCCCAGCACAACCCTTAGTTGGGGGGGCCCCGGGGAAAAGGGGGTCAGCGGCCCTCACCTGTCCTAAAACCCCGCCTGTCCCACCCGGTTCCCCCCAGCCAGAGATCTACTATTTTGGTTTTGGGCCCCAGTGCCCCTAATTGCGAGGTTTGGAAAAAATTTTGGGAGGAGGGCGTCAGCAGAAATTGGCAGCGGAAGAAAGGGGGCCCAAAATACCCCCTGTTTTGCAGTGGGGGCCCAAAATTTATAGATGGAGAGGGGGCTTGGGAGGTCATGTTTGGGGGGTTTACCCTCTGCATTAAAAGCCCGGGTAAATCAGGAACAGAGTGACGTTGAAAAAACAAAATTGATGTTTGATGTAGTCGACCGCACTTGGGACCCGGGTGAAGCATGGGTCTTCATTTTTCAGGGGGGAAGAGGGGGGTCAGCTTTTGTGTCAGGCCAGCGGCGAAAGCCAGAAAGGGGTTGTGGGGCCCGTGAAGGCCCAAGCGGGGTTTAAGCAGAAAGTTGAGGTCGGGACCCAAAAGCGGCCACGGGGAAAAAAACCCCGCTTCGAAAGGGTCCAAGAAATTTAGCTGCCCCGGGGGCTCGCGATTTTGGGCAGCGGCGGCAGTATTTCATCGGGTGCGGAGCTGTTGTGGGTTTAAAAAATCAGGGGGCTCGGCATTTTGTGTCAGTTTTTTGCAAAGGACCTCAGAGGAGCCAAATTTGGGTATATGTAGAATCTGTGGGCAAAAAGGGTTGAAGCGGGGGCCAGGGAGAAAAGGGTTGGCACCCGGCCCTCGATGTGGTGGTCCACCCTGCCGCCCAGCAACAGCAACAACAGGCCCCAGTGGAAAAGCATCCCCTTTTGCAGCCAGTAAAGGCTCCACCCCCTCGGCAGAAGGGGGCGTTTCCCCTTTGACTTTCATCCCCGGGCCAGAGCCCCTGCCCCTCGTACTCTTGGACCCCAGCAGTCTTTCAGCGAGGCGATTGAAAAGAGACAAACGTATGGTTCCAAAACCCTCCTAAGGTGCAGCAGCTGACCGTGCTTTCCCGTCCAAGGGTTTTTGGTACTGCAGTCCCCTTTCCCCTTTACCCCAAAAGGGGACTCTGCCCGGTTCAAGAAACTAATGGCTTGTGCGCAGCCGAGGGTGGAGAGGTTCCCAAACTGTAAGTTTTTTTTTTCCAAAAGGGGGCCCCGGTTTCCCGCATTCCCAAATTTTTGTAGAACAGAAAGGGGCCAGGCCTTGGGGCTTTTTTCGGTTTTGGGTTCCCAAAGGGGGAAAGGCGCCAAAAGTGTCTGGAGCTGTTAAAATACGGTCAGGGCCCTTTCATGTCCTTTTTCGGCCCCTGGTGGAATTTTTGCTTTCCTGCCCCGCCACACCAACAACTTGGAAAAGGAGACGCCCCCCTTTCCCCCCCACGTTGTTTAAAAACTGCTGTTCGCCAATGTCCGGGATTCCCCCCACCAACCCAACCACCATCTCGCCTCCACAAAAATACTGTTTCCCTCATACCACATGTGTGGGCACGCGGTTTTTCAAAGAGTTCTAAACCTTTGGGTTTTCATTGGGAAAGGGAAATCACACAGTTTGGGGGAAATGCTTTCCGGTCATTTCAAAAAAAGAAATGGATGTGTGGCTTTCTCCGTGCCAAAATGCAAATCGGGGAACCCGGGGTGACGGACAATGGGAGTTTAAAATGGTGTCCCCGCTGCACCGAAAGGGGGGATGGTTTCCCTGCCCCCCTGCATGGTTTCCGTGTTTTAAACTGGTTGTTTAAAAGGTTTTCCCGAAGTCTTCCACCCATCTTTAGGAAAAAATTTTTGAAAAGGCCCGGAAAAAATGTGCATGCACTTTAAACCATTCCTAAAAAAGGGCCGGAAACACCCTCCCGAAATTGCGGGCCCAAAAAACGGGCCCCCTCAACACCCCTCTGATATGCCATGTTTTCCAACCCCCCGGGGGAAACCGCCTGGGACATGTTGGACCCATTGTAGAGCAGAGAAAGGCCATTTAAAATTTTTTTGGGTGTTCCAGGGGAACGGAGTTTCTCCCCCGTGTAACCTTTTATGTCAGCCCGTGGCAGCTTTATGGGTTGGGGGGGCACCTGCCGTTTGTTGAGGCCATTCGGGAGGCCACGTTTTTTGTCGTCGCCAGGAAATACGGGTTTAAAAAAATTTATTCCACTGGTTTTATGCCCTGGAACAGATGCTGAAAAAATCTGTCTTTTGGGGGGGGGATGGGGACGTGGCGGGACTAACCCTTCGCAGCCCCAAAGGTCCGCTGGGGACTGAAATGGAGGGGGGAGGAGAACATTGGAGCATAAACTTTTTCTGGTGAAAAAGGGGTGGATTTTTAACCCCGGTGGAAGAGAGGAAAGGGGCAGGGAGCTGTAGGAAGTAGGGTGGAGATTTAGGAAACGGGGGGCAGATGCCCGCAAGCACCGTGGCAGTATCCGTGGAGAGGGGGGCTGGGAAACCCCTGGGGGTCACTTTTGGGAGTTGGCCCGCAGCATGGTGATTTTTCCTGGCTAGTGACACCCCAAAAGTTTAGCATCCGGCCCGAGGGTATGACTTCTGGCCTCCCCCCATTGGGGGCCCTCGCTACCGGTCCCAAAAAAAAAGGGAAACCTTTTTTTCCCGTTTTTTGAGAGGGAGGACAAAACTCAAATTTTCATAGGGAAATCCTCCGTTTGGGGCAGTTTGGGGCCCCGCCTATGTTCGGCCTACTTGGACGACTTGCCCCCCCAGTTTAGAAAAATACCCCCCCCCCCTGGGGGTAAAGGGGAGCCAAACTGGATGTGTCCCCGCAACTTGCCGAGTTTTTTCCGGCCTAGTAGTTTTTTTTGGCATTTAGAGCGGGTGTTCAGTGCGGGGGGGCCATCCCTTACCCCCAAAGGGGAACCCGCCTTTTTTCCCCGGGGAAAAGTGGAATGACTGCCTTTGTCAAAATTTAATCCCGGGGGGGGATCGGCCCGGATTTCCCCCACAAACCCAAAGCCTTAGGCGTCAGACACATCAGCCATGGGCGCCTCACCCAAACTTTAGAATTGAGTCTGGGTTTTAAATTTCCTGGGCCCCCGCCACTATTTGAAGGGTGCCACCCGCCCGATGCCACACATCTGTGAAAAAGTTTCTCCCCTCTGCCTACCACCATCTTTTCCAAAGGGGGTGGTATTGCCCCCCCCCACACTCTGTCATTGTTCCCTCTAGGGCCTCATGCTGCCTTTTCTGGTGCCGTGCAACAAAACTGTGGCTTGTGGGCCCTCTCTGCCTCATGCTTTCTGCTGCTGCGGGGTTGGGTTTCTGCTGCCCGGGCCCCCTAAACCCCTGTTTCATTTTTGCCCCTCTCTGACCTCATGCTGTTTTTCCCCATTTCCGCCGTCACCTCCACTCTCTGTCTTTTTGCACTCTGTGGCCTTTCTCCAGGTTTTTTCCACCTCCAGGGAAAATTTTGCCACTGCCCGACCTCAAAGGGTGCTGCTGTTGTGACCCTCCCATGTGTCATTGTGGGCCCCTTCTGACCTATGCTGCTGTTGTTGCTGCTGGGGTCACCTTTCCACTTGTGTTTTTTGTGCCCCTCTCTGACCTCATGCTGTTGCTCCTGCCGCCGTCCCTCCACTCTCTGTCATTATGCCCACTCTGTGGCCTACTCCAGTTTTTGCCACCTCCAGAATGTCATTGTGCCACTGCCTGACCTCATGCTGCTGCTGTCGTGACCTCCACACTGTGTCATTGCCACTCTACTGACCTCATGCTGTGTGCTGTTGTTGCTGCTGCGGTCACCTACACACTGTGTCATTGTGCCACTCTGTGACCTCATGCTGTTGCTCCTGCCGCCGTCACCTCCACTCTCTGTCATTGTACCACTCTGTGGCCTACTCCAGTTTTTGCCACCCCAGAATGTCATTGTGCCACTGTCTGAACTCATGCTGCTGCCACCGTCACCTCCACTCTCTGCCATTGTGCCCCTCTGTGACCTACTACTGTTTTGCCACCTCCAGAATGTCATTGTGCCACAGTCTGACCTCATGCTGCTGCCGTCACCTCCACTCCCTGTCATTGTGCCACTCTGTGGCCAACTACTGTTTTGCCACCTCCAGAATGTCATTGTGCCACTGCCTGACCTCATGCTGCTGCTGTGGCTACTGCCATGCCCTCCACTCCCTGTCATTGTGCCACACTGTGGCCTACTCCTGTTTTTGCCACCTCCAGAATGTCATTGTGCCACTCTCTGACCTCATGCTGCTGTGGCTGCCGCCGTCACCTCCACACTCTGTCACTGATGTTGCCACCTGAGCTCTCAGTTTTTTTCCAGCTTTCGCTGCCATGACTTTCTCAGGCTACATTCCCCTTTCAGTTTTTTGGTCAGTTTTGCCCTCTTAAGTGCCTAGGGAATTTTATAGTGAAGCTATTCTAAGAGCGGCGGCAGTCATGTGCATGTCATACTAAAACACAACATTGTATGAAGACCAAACCAAGCTCCCTCTGCATATTTAAGCATGGCACAACGTTCTACAGCACCCTGCAGCACCTACAGAACCTCTGCGCAGCCTGGAAATAGCTGTTTTTTAACGTGATTCATCCCGAAGTAATTCGGACCGAAGTTATTTTTGTCGGGAAATTCGACGAAGTGAGCGAACCGAATTTTTTGAGAAATTGGCCCATCTCTAGTGACCATGTCCCAAAACTGAAACATGGCGGAAATTGCTCCTTGATTATGAAGCACACAGAACTGGAGTGGATCATAAAATTAGTTTCAAACATGTGGTTTGAATATTGACTTTAAAGTTTCCCATACAATGTCACAATGTGTAGATAACTATTTTTATTTTGGTGTCTATACTTCTATACATGGGTATTACTTGGAGACTTAGATATGTTTTGCCTGATACTGTCAATTTTCTCTTTGAAGTGAGTGGCCAGGTCTTCAGCATAAAGGCCAGTAACCAGGGCCTGAACTTTAGGTCTGTAGGTAGTGGAAAGTGTCTTACAGTTGTTTCCATCACTGTCATAATTCATCACTTCAAAAAGCTGATAATTAAAAACTGGCACTAACAGACCCAGGTCTAACAGGCCTCCAATATCTATTGTGTGTAAACCCATTTTTTAATCACTGAATCCAGGTGAGATAAATGGGGGGAGTTACAATAGGATAAAAGAAAGGAAATACTTTAAAGGCATATGTTGTATATCATTTGTATATCATTTCAATCTTATTATCCTGTCCTATGTTTTATGGTATGTGTAAACTGCAATAAACCCCCAGCTCTGTTCCCAATAATTAGCCTCTGCTAATGTTTTTTTTGCAAATGATATACGACATATGCCTTTAAAGTATTTCCTCTCTTTTATCCTATTGTAACTCCACCCATTTATGTCACCTGGATTCAGTGATTAAAATAGGGGTTATTAAAAGAGTAATTATGATGAGTTTCTGGCAATTTTAGTACAGCAGAAGGACATACCAGAAAACATAGGACAGGACAATGAGATATAACAGAGTAATTATGATGAGTTGATGGCACTTGTAGTACAGCAGAAGGACAATCTTATGAAGAAAAACATAGACAATCACATTAATTGCTTCAAAAATTAAAAAAGCTGGCAATTAAAAAACTGGCACTAACAGTCTGAGGCCTACAATATTTACCCACCCCGTTCCATCGCACTTGTCCTCTAGTCTGCTTTCAGACCAGATGACAGAAGAAGTATATAGGTTTCTCTTGTCTGCTTGCCCGACTACCTGCTCTATTGACCCCATTCCCTCCCAACTTGTCCAGTTCATTTGTCCAGCTGTCATCTCTCACCTAACTGCAATCTTTAACCTCTCTTTTTCCACTGCGATCTTTCCATCCTGCTTTGAACACACCATCATATTTCCTTTATTAAAAAAGCCCACTCTGGACTCCTGGAATGCTTGGTCTGCTCTCGCCTAATCTGCTACCTCTCTGTTAACTCTCTTCTTGACCATCTGCAATCAGGTTTCCACACTTTACACTCCAGAGAAACTTCTCTAACTAAGGTTTCAAATAATCGCCTGATGGCTAAATCCCAGGGCAACTACTTGGTGTTACTTCTTCTGGATATCATCCTACCTCTCTGACCACTCCTTTAGTGTCTCATTTTCAGGTTCTATCTCCTCTCCTCTTCCTCCTGCTTTTGGGGTTCCTCAGGGATTGGTTCTAGGCCCTCTCCTCTTTTCACTCTACACAGCCCTTAGTGGACAAACCGTTAGCAGATCTGGCTTTCGGTACCATCTGTATGCTGATGACACTCAGTTATACACTACTTCCCGTAACATCACTCCTGTTCTGCTACATAGTACCAGTTACCGTCTATCCGTTGTCGCTGACTAAACCTCACTAAAACTGAGAAAAAAAACGGTAAACGCTCACCAGGGAACTGAGTTCAAATGTAATCCGCATAGACTCCCTCAACACATGGTGTTCAATGGAGATGGATATCCGGCTGTAGGAATCCCAACAACGAAGGAAGCAGTGCTGAAGAAACTCCAACACTCGTGCTCAGGATATTAGGATAATGGTAGAAAACACACTTTATTGGAAACGATTAAAAACATGGTATAAAATCACATGAATGCTGAAAAGTTTATGCGTTTCAAGCCTGTTGAATGGCTCTTATACGTAACACTCAGCAGACCAAACTGCCAATATATTCACTTCCTGCAACCAATTAGCTCAGGCAGCTGGGGATTAATCGATTATTATCCACAGTAAATACTAAATCCAGGGAAACATGATAATAGAAATAAGACAAATAAAGATATAACAGTTACTGAACAATAATATGAATATAGATACATAAGATCTGACTTATAATTAAGACCCTGGGGATAACATGTATCTAATGTAAGTATTCAATAAGTTCCCCCTATGATGAGCGTTTCCCCAGTTTTCCCAAAACCATGGGTTTTTCTGCCCTCTTCAATAGCCTTAACTCTAAAATGGTCTGTGCTACCTGAATTTACGTCTTTGAAATGTTTGGAGCCCTTTGAAAAAATCCTCAAGCCAGAATGACTAATGTCATAGATATGCTCCCTGATCCTAATATGAAGACTCTCAATGGTGCAACCTATATACTGCAACTCAAATTCATCGCACCAGACTGTAGACTCGTGATTGTTTTGGGGAAATTCAAAAAAAAAAGGAATTAAATATTTTTCCCCCAGTTACAAAAGATGTAAATATATTGCTTTTTATCATATATTTACAAAGACTACATCTACTAGTGCCACACTTGTAGAAGCCTCTTAAATCTAACCATCTAGGCTTCTTCACAGGTGTATTAGTGAATAAACTTGGTGAGATTGTATTCCCTATGGTACGTGGTCTAATGGGAACAAACCTACATCCATCTTTCAAAATTTTATTAATGTGGGCCCAGGGTAAAAGAACGGGAAAAGATATGTTTTATTTACTAGTAACATATTAAATTTGAGTATATGGGTAGTGCAACTGATTTGATAATCACCACTAGTTCTCTTATGTTTCGTACCATATAGTAGTTCTGATCTGACTAAAACTGAACTTCTTGTCATTACGCCATATACTAACCAAAACCCCTCTGCTACTTTTATTTAAGTTTCTGGTACTATCATAACTCCTAGGCAGCAGGCAACACTGTCTTGGGGTTATACTAAATTCAGATCTGTCTTTCACGTCCTATATTCAATCCCTTGCCTGTTCCTGTCACCTGTGTCTTACTGTGGAAACAACTCAAACTCTCATTATTGCCCTTATTCTTTCTTGACTCGACTACTGTAACTCCTGGCTTGGTTTTGTCCCTTTTTGAAAACCTCCCCTCCCCAAATTTGTCCTGAATGCGCATAAGGCTCTTTTTTCATTCTAGCTGCTATATTTTGTTTTCTACCCTGTACAGTCTTGCAGGTTGCCCATTCTTTATAGAATACAACACAAACTCATCGCTCTCCCCATTTAAAAAACTCTCCACAGTGCTGCATCCCCCTCATTTCCTCCCCTACCCCTGTTACCACCCTCCCTTGGTCTCTCCGTTACTGATGTCTTAGATTTACTAAACACAGAACCAATTTTACACAATAACGTGGATTGGCCTAAAACCAACGATTGTATTTTTCGGAAAAAATACCCACAGGGTTCCCAGAAATCTGCACAGGTGGGACCCCCCTTGAGAAACAAATTAATAAAATAATAAATCTTTATTTCTTAGCCCCAAAATTTTCGCAGAACTTTAAAAAATTCAAGGGTAAACATCAGTCATTACACATTAAAAGTTTAAAAAAATTTTTTACAAATTGAAAAAAAGGTTTGAGGGCCCCATGTTTGGGGTGTGAGCTTTACAATCTATTAGGGGGATGGGTGAAAATACGGTAAGAAGTGAAATTTTTTAAAAGGGCCCCCACCCATTGTTTCAAAAAATAGGGGGTGGTTTACATGAAAAAGGGAGAATGAACCTGCCCCCCAGACTGTATATTTTATATACAGAAAAGTGCCTGTGAGTCCCCAAGTCAGGGGAAGGGATGTGTGGATAGAGTTAGGGATCTTGGGGGGCCAACCGAGAAGATGTTTTTCAGGGCCCCTCTTAAAACTGTGGGGTTGTGAATGTCCCTTTGATCGCCCCGGGTAGAATTTTCCAAGAATTGGTTTGCCGCACGTTGAAATTTGTAGGGGGCATGGGGGTTGGGGTGATTGGGGAAATGTAGTTGATATCATCAGCAGAGCGGAGAGCACGGGGAGGGCGGTGACGAGACTAGGGGGAGATGTAGGGAGGGGGCAGCGCTTGGGGAGAGTTTAGGGGTGGAGAAGTGTGAGTTTTTATACTTTTATCCTTTATTGGATGGGAAACCCAGTGCGTGACTGACACGGGAGGGGCATCAGTATAGCGGTGGAGGAGAAAGACAAGCTGGCTGTGCAGGAAAGTTTGGGGGGGGAGGGAATTTCCCAGAGAGGGGAACGATAAGCAAGGAGTTGCAGGGAGTCAAGACGAGAAAAAAAAAGGCAGTAATGAGGTTTGAGTGGGTTTCCACAGGGGGAAAAATGGAGGCTTTTGGAGTATTCTTGAGGTGGGGGGTGACAGGGCGGAAAAGGGGATTGGTTTTATGGGGAGAAGGTCAGATCAGAATCCCCATAAAACCCCTAGACGGGCCTCTGCCTAGGAGAAATGGTTGGTACCACATACAAAAAACGAAAATAGCAGGGGGGGGGTTGGTTAGTAAATGGCAGAAAGACAGAAATTCGTCTTAGTGAGGTTTAGTTTCAGTGGAGAGAGGGGCTGTGTCAGAGATAGGGACAGACATCACTGGGGTTTTGTAGAAAGGCCGGGTTTTTGTCACGGGAGGAGGTTGATAATTGGGTGTATCCGCTAGAGAGGTAATGGAAGCCAAAACTACTGATGGGGTTTTTCCAATGGGGGCTGTGTACCAATGGGAAAAGGGAGGGACTAGAAAATGGGTCCCTGAGGAACCCCAACAGCAGAGGAAGAGGAGAGGAGGTGGAACCCGAAAACGGGAAAAAAATTGAACAATATGCCCTAAACCAAAATGTTCTCTTTGCGTTTTTTTTGGTATTTTTATTTCTTTTTTATTATAGAAAATCTTTCACCCAATATTGCATAATAAAGCGTTTGGCTGAAATTTTATATAAAATTTTTATTTAAACACAATAAAAAATTAAGAAAATGTAACCTGGAAACCTCAATGAGGTTAAATGTCCCGAAAGGCGGCAGGTTTTCCGCCCAAAGGTATCTACGATTTTTGATGCCCTTTTAAAGAGATCATAAGGGCAGCCCGGGTTTAGTGTCCTCCATAAGAAAAAACCCCAAAGACGTTTCGGGGGATAACCACGCCCCCTTTTCAAGTGAACTTTTATTGTGCTTTTTTTGAGAAGTATAAAAAAATTTCGCCAAGCTTTTTTTATGGCAAAATTGGTGAGAGTTCTTAATATAAAAAAAATTTTAAAAATATCCATAAAACGCAAAGAGAACATTTTTTTTGGGTTTTCGGGATTAATTTTTCTAATGTATTATGTTTCAGCAGGGGGGGGTCCTGCTAAAAAGCCGTCATGTACCGGGTGTTTTAGGCTAACTATGCTTGAAAGGGCCCGAAAAGAGACATGAAGGAAAGCGGAAGAGGGGGGGGACAGAGAACCAGCGGAGCGGGGTTCCCGGAGGCCAATGGTGCTGGCTGCTGAGGAGAATTTGGTATCCACAGTGTCAAATGCTGCAGAAGATCCAAAAAAACGCAACAATGGTGTTACCCCGGATTTTGCGTTTGGAAGGCTTTTGAGCTTAAATAAGGGGAGTTTCCCTGGAGTGGAGGGTGCGGAAACCTGGGGTTGACGGGGGTTTAAAGAAGGAGTTAGCAGAGAGATGCGGATTAGGCGAGAGTAGACCAAAGTTCCGGGTTTAGGATGAAAGGGCAGGTTAAGGAATGGTCGGGGAGTTTCAGCCCGGACGGGTCCAGAGAGGGCTTTTTTATAAAGGGGTTATGATGGCGTTTTTGAAGGAAGATGGAAAGATCCAGTGGAGAGAGAGAGGGTTTCAATGCGTAAAGGGGAGAAAAGGGCCCGCGGGAAATAGACTGGATGAGGTGGGAGGAAGGGGTCAGTAGAGCAGGTAGTGGGATGAGAGACAGGGAGAAGCCGGAACCCCTTTTTCCTTGGGGGTCAAGGGTGCGAGTTAATTGAGGCGTGGTGGAGGGACAGGATGGGTATTATTTGGGGACTGAGATATTTTTAGCCCATATTTTCAATTTTTTCTTTGGAAATGAGGGCCAGGTCTTCGCACAGAGGTCAGTGACCGGAGCCTGCGCCCTTTTGGCCTTAGGAGGGGGGTGGAAGGTGTCAAAGAGGCGTTTTGGGTTTTGTGTTGTGTGGAGAGGGGAGGGAAAAATTTTTTGTTTGGAAAGTGAAGGGCAGTGTGATAATTCTGAGCATGAATTTTTTAGTGGAGAAAGTCTGCAGGTGCTTTGACTTTCTCCCCAGCCGCTCAGCACACCCGGAAATGCTGGAGAAAAAAGATTGAGGTGTGTGCCAAGGCTGCGGGCGTCGACTTGGTGGTGCGGTGGTGAGTGGTGCCAACCTGTCCAGGGGGTTGTGAGAGTTTCATTGTAACGTTTGGCAGCCTGGTCTGGACAGGAGAGGGGGGGTTGGGGGAGTGAGGTTGGATGGTGTTTGTGAGTTCCCAGTATTAATGGGGGCGGTATTTCTGTATGGATTGATTTGGGGGTTTGTCCAGAGAAGGCTGAGAAAATTTGTGATAATGAAGGAGAAAAAGATTGTGGTCAGAGAGAGCATAAGGAGAATTAGTGAAGTTAGAAATTGAGGGAAAGTGACAGAAGACCAGATCCAGGGGAGTTCCCCTCCTGTGGGTTGGGGAGTCAGTAAACTCAAAGGCCTTTTAGAGGGGTTAATGAAAGAAAATGTGAGGCAGAAAGGGGACATGGGGCTTTAATTGGGGATGTTGAAAATCACCCATGATGGAGGGGGGATTTCAGAAGAGAGGAAATAGGGGAGGGGGCCGGCAGCGAATTTTTCCAGAAATTTGGGGGGGTGAGCCGGGGGGGGGTCTGTCACAACTGTGACTCTGATGGAAAAGGGGCCCAAAAAGGTCTAATGGTGTGGACTTCAAAAGGGGGAAAATGGGGAAGGTGGGGAGGAATGACTGGTGGGGGCATGGGGAAGAGAAAAGTATGCCGACTCCTCCCCCCGGCCGTTTTCAGGTATGGGGGTGTGGGTGAAGGTAGCCCACCATAGGTGAGGCGGGAAAAAGGGAAGCCGGTGTCAGATTGCGGGGGCCATTTTTCGTGAGGGCCAGCAGGTTGAGGGAGGGAGAAGGAAAAAAGGTCTGAACAACAGTGAGTTTTTTGCAGACGGATGGGCGTTCCCTAGAGACACTTAAAAAGGGGGAGAAAAAAGGCATACAGCGAATGGCCAAGAGGTTTGAGGGTTTCTTGGGGCGGCTGGGGGGGGTGGGATGAGCAGTAAAGGAAGGGGGCCCGGGGTTGGGAGAGATGTCCCTGCAGCGAGAAGCGGAGAATGAAAAGAGACAGCGATGGGGTCCGTGATGATATGAGCGGCGTTTGTGCAGTAATATGTGAGCTGGAGGATTGGGGGGTGGTTGAAGAGGGAAAAATAGCGGTGGGATGAGTAATAGGTGAGGGAAGGAGAGAGGAGCTTATGTGGATAAACTTTGTCGAGGGCAAGATAGGGTTGGTAAAGATAGAAGGCAATGGCTGCAAGGTTTTGTAGTAAAAAGCAACAGGTAAATAAGGGGGTTGCAAAGAAGTTGTAGAATTTAAAAAAAAAGGCGAGAGTCCCTTCTATTCGCTCCCTTCAGGCTCAATTCTGGGATAATTCTGAGGATTGCCACTTCTAAATTGCCACTTAGAAATTTGGCACGTGAAATTTGGCCCCCAGACCTCGGTCCACAGACCACAGCTCGAACAAGAAATAAAACATAACCTTTCTTTTATATGAATATAAAGCATAAAAAAATCAATAGTGGGGGACAAAAGAGGTCCTATTCAGCTTAACAAAAAAAAAAAACTGCCTGAATTAGGGCTACCACCTCGAAAAAGGCAACCCCACACAGCAACCAAGCCCTATTAGTCCCTACACTGTCCCTGAAGGGGACCAAAAACAGTAGTTGTAATAGTGTATATGGAAGCATAAAGAATGAGCTCTCTTCACTTAACTACACAAAAAGTACTCCAATTACTTTTCCCTTTTAATTTATAGGTTCATTAGAGTAAGTATGGATTAAAGAGACATGCAGGAAAAAATTATGAAAACAATAGACAAATGAAAAAATAATAATTGGGCAAAGATAAAGATAAATATAAATCATGTAACAATAGGTTATGGAGACACAGAAAAAAAAGAGATCTGCTTAGTCTCAATAAACTACAGTCAAAAAAGGCTACTAATGACATATGATGAATGTCAAGGCGTACTCACAGACCCAAGGTAGAAAAAACTGTCAAACAACAAAAGCATGAGCTCACCTTGATTGCAGAAAAGTGCACCTGGTCTTCCACGTGTTTGTTTCTCCTCAGCTTTGGCTGGTATATCAGTCCTCAGTCGCAGGACATATTCTTTGTATGAAAACACAAACGAAATCAAGAAGCGGCTTTGGTGAAGGAGAGTTCTTTATTCAAGATATATTAGTGCAGAGGGTATATTAAAAGGCATGGCAAGGCAAAACCAACGCGTTTCTGGTGCTAACCTGCACCCTTGTTCACGGCTCAAAGCCCATATCCAAGTGAGCAGTTTAAGTAGGGAAAGACATCATGTGATACACTGCGTCACATCCTACAAGCTTTCACTTTGGATATGTAAATTTAAAAACATTTAAAATTACTTTATATCTTAATATTGCCATAACAATGTGTTTACTTATTTACACAGTAATGCAATCACAATGATAAATTAGCATTTAATGTATGTAAGCTAGGTCATTGCGAAGATTTAAACCTAATGGCATTCTGGTTTGTAACTCCAGAATCCAGTAGGCTTCGCGTAAACGGACCTTTCGCTGCCAGTCACCGCCTCTTAAAGGGCGTTCTACCTTTTCTATTCCGAAAAATGACAAACTACTTATACTACCTCTATGTTCTTCCAGAAAGTGTTTGGCTACTCCTGAATATGTGGTATGTCCTTTGCTTATATTATTTAAGTGTTCAGAAATCCTTGTTTTCAATTTTCTGATACTACTTCCCACATAAAGTTTGTTACATTCATTGCATCTAATACCATAGACTATATGGTCTGAATCGCAATTAATGAATTTTCGTATGGTATATTCTTTTTGTGATTTTGAACTAAAGGTTTTAATTTTTTGGGTAAACTTGCACATATTACACCTGCGTCCACCACATGGAAAAAATCCATTTTGTGTGAACCAGACCTTCCTATTATGTTGACTTGTGAAAATACTGGGGGAAACCTCATTCCCAATTGTTTTGTTTTTTTTGGGGACACAAATTACTCCTCTATCTAAAATTTTCGCCAATTGCATGTCTTGCCTTAATATGTTAATATTCTTAAAGAATATCTTTTTAATTTTATCAAACTGGTGTTATAAGGTGTAGAAAATACCAAATTCTGTTTTTTAGAAAGTTCTTTTCCCTTATCCTTTCTTTGATTGTAATTAATGGACAGATAATCTTTTTGAGTTTTATTTTCCATTTTCTTTAATGCTCTGTTAATTTGGATATTTTTATATCCTCTGTCCTTTAGTCTTTTTATGATGTTTCTTTTTTCTATTTCATAATCAGCATCCCGAGTACAGGCTCTCCTTGCTCTTATAAATTCTCCCAGTGGGATAGCATTAAGTGTATGTCTAGAGTGACTACTTTCCGCTCTTAATAATGTGTTCCCACTTGAAGGTTTTCGATATAAAGTGGTAATCACTTTGGATTGTGTGGTATCTCCCCTCAGCAAAATATCCAGAAAAGGAATTTTTTCTTTATCAAACGCAAATGTAAAGCGCAAATTTTGTGCGTTAGAATTTAAGTAATTGACAAACTCCGGTATGGACGCCACATCGTGACCCCAAACAATTAAGAGGTCATCGATGTAGCGCCCATACCAGAGTATACAGTGACTAAAAGGGTTATTGGTGTCAAAAATTGTATGTTGTTCCCACCATGACATATAAAGGTTGGCGATGGATGGAGAGGATGTTGCACCCATCGGCACCCCCATTAACTGTATATAATAGTCATTGTCGAATTTAAAATAGTTATGTTTTAGGAGGAAATCCACACTCTCCAAAAGAAACAATTTGAGTCCTTCCTCATATTGACTATGTTTATTGAGGTGATAATGTATAGCTGGTAATACTTGTTCTTGAGGGATATTAGAATAAAGACTTTCTACGTCTAAACTTAACCATGTGTAGTTAGTGGACCATGTGAAGTCTTGAAATATTTGCAATACCATTTTGCTATCCCTCAAATACCCTGGGGCTGTCTGGACAAGTGGCTGTAGGAATTTATCTACATAATTGCTTAATCTTTCTGTAAAATTATTGCGACTCGATACAATTGGGCGTATGCCTGGCGGAAATTGTTTTTTATGTAGTTTGGGGATTCCATAGAAGATTGGAGTTTGTATTTCATTCATTTCTAGATATTTTTTTTGTTTTTCATCTAAAGCTCCCAAATGCACTCCATCTTCTAGCAATTTAGAGTATTTTTTTCTGAAACCAATAATAGGATCTTCCTTTAATTTTCGATACACATTTGTGTCTTCTAATATTTCTACACACAATTTTTTGTAGAGAGTTGCATCCATTATAACAGTAGATCCCCCCTTATCCGCTTTTTTAATTATAAGGTTGTTATTCTCTTTAAGTTCCTTTAAAGCCTGTCTTTCTTTGTAACTGATGTTTTGCTTTTTTCTGGGATTATATACTGATGTAATTTTTGAGTTACTTTCTTCCATTAAATTTCTTAGATCACGTTCCATTGTGGTCTGGAAAGCTTCCATGGCCACTGAACGGGATTTAAGCGGATAAAATGAGGAGTTACTGTATTCCAATTCTATATCCTCTCTTATTATATTTTGACAACTTTCATTAACGTCTAGATTTCTTAGTGTCATTAAGGTCAGCTGTTCATTAAACATAATGTTGTCATATTCATTATTAATACTGTCAGCATTATTATGCAACGTTATTTGTTCATTAGTATTTTCCTCTGATATATGATCTTTAAAAAATTTTGCCTTGCCATGCCTTTTAATATACCCTCTGCACTAATATATTTTGAATAAAGAACTCTCCTTCACCAAAGCCGCTGCTGGATTTCATTTGTGTTTGTAGAAAAAACTGCTTTGCTATGTTGTGGCTAGGTTATGGGAGCTAATGTTGACACATAAGGCTATGTCTACACAGCATAGCTTTACCGTTGGCTTTTCGGTGCTTTCAGTATTTTGAATCCGACGATACCCTGTGCTGCATAGATAGCAATGAAAAATCCGTGCTGTAGTCTATACAGCACAGATTTTTTACCGTCAGGTTTAAAATTTGGCAGAATATGCAACGTGTTGTAAATTCTGCCGATTGTGCTCAGATTTGCCGTCAGCCCCATACATTGAAATCAACTGCGACTTCTGCGCAAATCTACAACAAAAAATGCGGTCCTGCTGCAGTCCAGCAGTGTAAAAATGTCTGCATTTTGACATATGCTGTGTGGACTTAGACTAATGTGTGTCATAACATACTCAGACTCCCGGCATCCTGCAGTGGAAGTAGATAAACCCAGAGTTTGACAAGGATGAATCCCTGTGGTAATAGATGCAGGAGACCAAATATGTTTGGAGCTAGATATTTGAAACAGAGACCTCTCTCTAATTAATGATCACCAATCGGACTGCGCATTAGTAAACAGAGACCAAGTCACCTCTTAAAATAGGTCAGCACTGCTTTTATGTAGACGGAGTGATGCGGCTAGACTAAATACTACAAGGGCATGTGCGCACATCACTTCCGGACTCCGGGCCAGTGTGGCAAACACAGTTGCCAGAGATTTGGAACGCAGAGTGCAGTGCACAGGCATGTGAATCAACGAGTGGACCACACATATCACTGCGAAGACGTAAATAAGGTAAAGATCTATAAGCAATATACTCATTGCTTAATACAGGGATCGTAATCCCAATAACAAACCACAATCTGTAAACAGCAAAGGCAAAGTGTGTTCAAGCCTGCAGTACCAAAGTGTATGATAACCGTGATAAATATACACAAAGGATAGAAGGCATATGAGCAAAGTTATGCTATAAAAGAACACACACAATAATAAATAATACAGACCCCATGATCAAAGAGATGTATAATCAAGATTATACTCAAGATAAAGGCAAGTATGACTAATTTCACAGATATTTGTTTTTTTTTTTAATAAAGGATGTAAGAGACAAATTCTCATTAAGACCAATGGGAGTAAAAGTTTTGATGTTTTATATTCATATAAAATAAAAGTTATGTTTTATTAGTTTTTCTATAGGAGGTACCTATTTGTGCTGTGATTTCAGATATTAGATTACATGCCTCAGTCATCCGAACCTCCCATGCCTGTCTCCAAGATTTTGCACATGCTGCACCATTTCTTTGGTATATGATATCCCATATGATCAGGCACACTCATAACTCTCATAGTTTTAAGCGTTTCCTAAGAATACACTTTCCCAAGCAGGCCTACCAAGTTCCCTAATTACTAACGCTACGCTTTCAGTAACACACAATTCTATCACTCCCTGCATTTTGGCGCTCATTGGCACTTATCTGTATATAGATGTATAATCAGGATGGCTGGTTCATCCACTTTTTATGTAAACCACCCTATATTTATGAAACATGGCTGGACCATTATATAAACCAAGCACTTCTCACCCTTTGTCTCACTAATACACCCTAAAAGATTGTAAGCTCTTGTGAGCAGGTCCCTCACACCTTATATCTGATCTGTAAGTAGCTTTTTACTATGCAATGTTTGGTTTTGTCTGTACTTATACCCTCTAAATTGTAAAGCACTATGGAATATATTGGCTCTATATAAATAAAGATTATTATTATTAAAGATTATTATTATATTTCTGTGTCATACAGTGTTATTATCTATTGTATACTTACCCTGGATCATCTGCTTTTATACCGTGTTCCTCCTATTGAGTATGTTAGCACTCACAGAGCTAGATTTATTTTGACATAATTGAACATATTTTTATTTATTTTTTTCTTTCAGATTTTTCATCATGACTGAGAGTTTACTGGATCAGCTGCTTCTTCGCTGCTTCCTTTGTGCATATTTTTATTATTAATTTTTTAGTTCTCATCTTTCCTTTGTGATAGGCTAGATTTTATTTTCACATTTATGGCTATTATGTTTAATTTTGGGCTTTTTTATATCTTTGGATCATTTGTTTTTCAAAATGGTATTACAAATAGAAGCCTTTACACTGTCCGAATTTGAATTTGTGCTTCTCATACAATTATTTGTAATGTTCTGTAGTCATGGTAGGGTCTGATGAGAGTCTTTGGTATCTTCCCCTCTTGGTCACTCAGCACCAAGTTTGTCCATCTCAATAATATATTCTGACAGTCACACTGGATTTATAGAAGGTATATCACTTCTATAAATAAGATTCTATTTCCTTTTCGCTTACTACAATTATATGAGCTACTGCCCTTTGGTTTGCCAACAACTAATGTGACTGCTTTGTTCTTTCTTGACTGTTATGCATTTCCCCTTAAACTAATCTGGCTTTTTTCACCCAGCAAGAAGAACATGTTACTTGTAATATAGAAGACTATGTATTTGAAGATTCTGGAGATTGAACCTTCATGGGCTGATTCTTTATTTCTTGCTGCTACACCTATGTATTTCAAACAACCTCTTCTTTCATTTTTTTTCTAAGTGTGCACACATGTGCGGTACACATTGGAGTACACCGAGACGACAGAGTGGAGATTTGCCGCTTCCATTTATCAAGTGGACTTTTCTTTAATAAATAATTATTGTATTCATGCTTACACATCTAGTACTCTGTTTCCCCAAAAATAAGACAGTGTCTTATGGTATGTACATAATATTTATTAATACATTTTTCTATACACAACAGAAACTTCGACATGTAGATACATGTGTAGATATGTGTATCACAAGTTTTATGCTTGCTGTGTAGCTTTGATACAAATATGTACACTTTTGTAATTTTATATGCATTTTAACAGTCTAGTGACTAATTGGTTGTGTTACACTTACTGATTGTCATACACTTTTTCCCACCTACAAAGAATGGAGAGGTCTGTAATTTTTATCGTAGGTACACTTCAACTGTGGGAGACAGAATCTATAAAAAATCCAGAAAATCACATGTGTGATTTTTTTAAATAATTAATTTGCATTTTATTGCAAATAAGTGTCTGATACAATTGAAAAACAGAACTGTTTTTGGTAAATAAACTTTTGTTTGTAATTACAGAAGTCAGACGTTTCCTGTAATTCTTGACCAAGTTTGCACACACTGCAACAGGGATAATGGCCCACCCCTCCATACAAATCTTCACTAAATCTTTCAGGTTTCTGGGTTGTGGCTGAGCTACTTTAAGTTTCAGCTCCCTCCAAAGATTTTGATTGGGGTCAGGTCTGTAAACTGGCTAGATCACTCCAGGACTTTGAAATGCTTCTTACTGAGCCACTCTTTAGTTGCCCTGACTATGTGTTTTAGGTCATTGTCATGCTGGAAAAACCAGCCACGACCTATCTTCAATGCTCTTACAGAGGGAAGGAGGTTTTTTGACAAAATCTCACAATACATGGCCCATCCATCCTCGCTTCAATACATGGCAGTCTTCCAAAATATGATGTTTCCACCCCCATGCCTCACAGTTAGGATGGTGTTCTTGGGGTTGTACTCATTCTTCTTCTTTCTCTAAACATGGCAAGTGGAGTTAAGACCAAAAAGTTCAATTTTGGATTCATCTGAAAACACAACCTTCTCCCATGCCTCCTCTGGATCATCCAGATGGTCATTAGTGAACTACAAACGGGCCTGTACATGTGTGGCGTGAACAGGAGGACCTTGTGTGCCCTGCATAATTTAAATTTATGACAGCGTAGTGGGTTACTAACGGTATTCTTTCAGACTGTAATACCAGCTCTATTCAACTAATTGACCAAGTCCTCTTCTGTAGTTCTGGGCTGAGTCCTAACCTAATGAGAATCATCCTTACCCAATGAGGCAAGATCTTTCATGGAGCTCCAGACTGACAAAGATTGACAGCCATCTTTTGTTTCTTCCTTTTTCTAATAATTGTGCCAACAGTTGTTGCTTTCTCACCAAGCTGCTTGCCTATTGTCATGTAGCCCATCCCAGCCTTGTGCAGGTCTACAATTTTGTCCCTGGTATCCTAAGCCAGCTCTTTAGACTTGGCCATTGTAGAGAAGTTGGTGTGTGTGATTGAGTGGGTGGACAGGTGTCTTTTGTACAAGTTCAAATAGGTGCAGT
Source organism: Phyllomedusa bahiana (assembly GCA_025379985.1). NCBI lineage: Eukaryota > Metazoa > Chordata > Amphibia > Anura > Hylidae > Phyllomedusa > Phyllomedusa bahiana. The sequence continues at coordinate 105,269 of JAODAL010003293.1, forward strand.
TAATACAGGTAATGATAACAAGATAGGAGGGCTTCTTAAAGAAAAAATAACAGGTCTGTAAGAGCTAGAATTATTGCTGTTTGATAGGTGATACAATACTTATTTCATGCTAATTTATTATTTAAAAGTCATACAATGTGATTTTCTGGATTTCAGTTGAAGAGTACATATAGTTTCATAGTCAGTTGAAAAAAGACACGTGTCCAACAAGTTCAACTAAAGGTGGGGAATATGTGGTGAAGGGAGGGAGACAAGGAGTTCAAGCCCAGCCTCCCCACTGGTGAATGTTCTGAAACCACAAGGCAATAGCCAAACTTCTCCAGGGAAGACCCCATCTCTGACCCGTGAGCTGCCACCAGACAGGATCCAGAATGCGAGGGCCTTAAAACATAAAGTTGTTTGCTGACCAGCAGATTATGCCCTATCATATTATATATATAATATATATATATATATAATATATATAATATATAAAATATATATATAAAATATAAAAAATAAATATATATATAACACCCCTTTGTGCCAACCTCCTTGGTTAGGGTGTGTTGTCGCCTCACCTCTCTATGACCCCAGTGCCTCCACCCAAAATCTTCGTATCAGCTCTCCAGATATGCAGGAAAGGTGGTTCCTCTTCTGCCAGTGGTCGATTTCGGGAAACCCCTGCCTAAAGTAAGTACACACTCACAGAGTTGTTGATAAAACTCTTAGCAGATTTATTACAACGGATTAATAGGTGATTTATGGCTTGGAGAATTGCAAACATGGAAATAGAGTGAAACACATAACATGTCAAACATCAGTAACTAAGTACAAAATACTCCCCCTACTGGTAAAGTTACAGTTCTGTCTCTTTTTTACGTGGTGGCCTATGCAGGTAATCCCACAGTAATATACAGTCAGTTACCCTTCTAAACTGATCAATCACAGTGAGAGTGCAATCAAAATGGCTGCCAAAATTTGCAGCGTCAGTTAAACTGTTGGGGGCCCCAGTTCCCCGCGGTTGTTGGAGCTCTTTTGGTAACGTTGGTGCACTTGGAGATCTCAGCCTTAGCAATCACAGAACAGTCCACACCACAAATGTACAGTTCTCCCAGCATCTACTCACTCTTCATATCAGCCCTGCACTAGGCTCCAACCTGCTGCTGTCACATTCAGGTGCTGGTTGCCCTGGCAGGGCGGGCAGGATTCTCCTGGATGGGAAGCTGGGGCTCTGCAGCTGACAGGCGGCCCACAGACTAGCCAGTCTCCTCTCAGGACCACGGGAAATCTCAGTCTCTCTCTCAGAGCCTCTCGACCTCTGTAGTCTCCTCACTTCCTCTTCCAAGCTCCTGTCCCCCCCTTCCTCCTCTCTCTTCCCTCTTCCTGTAAATGTCACCAACCAGGGCTGTGGGTAGTGAAGCCAATGCATCTCTGGAAAGAAGAGGGGAATGCCTCTTTCTATAGAATCCACTGTACACATTGCTCCCTTTGGGGGGTTACACTCTCCCCCTGGTGAGTCTCTGAAAGTGCCCCAAGCATAAAATGAAGACTCACCACCTGGAATACAAGCATGTGTTAAAGCATTCTGACTTACACCACAATCAGACACACATAAATCAGCATGCCTTACAGGAAGCGAGGGAAAATAGGGCCACACGTCACTAAACTTAGGGCGTACGACTCTGGGGATCTCAGTATTATGCCCGATCTTATCATAGGTCAGCATCATGGGCGGTCTTGTGTCCCGCTGGGGACGAGTGTGTACTACAGGGGCTCCCTCCTCGACTCCCGACTCTTGACTGTCAGGCATAGGTTCTACAGTGGTTACTTCCTTGCCCGATGACTCCATCACATCTAAGTTCTCCCCCAACTGGAGACATTGCTGACTGACTTCTGGACTAGACTCTTCTTGGTCATCCACCTCTATGGACTGATCTTTATGATCTTCAACAGTAGGACAGGGGTTGCAGACCCATCGGTAGTCTGGCCCCCATTCGTCACTGGATTCACAAACACTGCTTGCAGAATTAATCACAGGGCTGGCACTTTGTTGAAGGCGAAGGCTCCTCCTGGGAGGTCGCCTGGTAGTGGGCTGGACTCTGTTGTCTTGCAATTGTTGAAAATGGATATTCTTTCCTACAGGTAACAGATGTTGGTGATGATAGGTCTTGACAATCCCACCTCCATTGTCAGGCTTCACCCTGTAGACGGGAACACCAGGCAGTTGCTTTACTACTACATAGGTTTCTGGATGCCAACGATCAGCAAGCTTGTGTTTTCCATGAAGACCTAGTTGCTGAATGAGAACCCTATCCCCAGGCTGCAGAACTTGCTCACGAACTCTAAAAGGTTCGTAACGGTTTTGTTTCGTCTTCCTGCTGACCAGAAGCCTGGTCAGCCAATCTATGGCCTCCTTTAATTGTCTCTTCAACTGTGACACAAACACTAAGTAGGTCTTATGAGATGGTCAGGTGAAACCCCAAAACTAAAATCTACAGGTAGCCTGGCTTCTCAACCGACCATTAGGAAGTAAGTCGAGTAACCAGTGGACCTATTCTTGGTGCAATTGTAGGCGTGGACTAACTGACTGATATATCGACTCCAGCGTCCTTTTCTGAAAGGGGTTCAAAGTGCCCAACATGTTTAGAAGGGTTTCGATTGAAACTCTCTGGCTGGGGGATCCCCTTGAGGGGGGAAAGGTGTGGTTTCTGGATTTCCCTTTATCCCGCGAGATTTCACACAGTTCCTTAATCAGCCGACTCTCAAAGTCTCTCCCTTGGTCAGATGGATGCGAGCTGGCAGCCCATAAAGCACAAAGAACTTTTCCCACAAGTTTTCGCCAAAAGTGATTGCCCTCTGGTCTCTGGTTTCTGTAGACTTGGGGATACGGGTGAAATGGTCAGTGACCACTAATACATTAACTGACATTGTCCTCATCAGGTTCAATGGCAAGGAAATCAATACACACTAAGTCTAGTGGACCCCTCACGGTGTGTTGACAATGGGGCGGATCGCGTAGGAGAGTCTTCCTCAGAATGTACCGCGTACATGACTTGCAGTACTCTTCAATGTCAGCTTCCATTCTTGGGGCCCGTAAAAACCGGTTTTATAAGAAGTCCAGTGGTCCTTTCAACACCCCGATGCCTATGTTCATCATGCAGTGCCCTCATGACCATCTTCCGAAATTGGGTTGGGTAGCACCAGCTGTCTTCGAATCTCTCCATTTTTTACATGTGGTTTTCTCGGTACAGTAGGGCCACTTCTCAGGACTAAGGACTCTAATTGGCGGGTCAGCAAAACAGACTCTTCTGTTTTTGCAGGCGTTCCTTTCAGCCTCTGACCCCTTTTTCACAGACCATCGAACCACTCCCCCCTGAAGGATCCTTCCTGTTTTGGGGGGCCCTTTGTATCTGGTCTTGAGTCAGTTGAAGCAGGGAATTAGTGTTGATCTCGTTAAGTGGCAAAACAAAGGTGAAAGAGCTTTTTCCGAGACCCCTAGGATTTGGGACAAACCTTGTACAGGAACAGCCCCCGCTTTTGTCTATGACACATAGCTTTCACGTCAGGAGCAGGGACTTCCACCCATGCCTCATCCTCATTTCTAACACCTTCCTTGGCAGGCGAGACAGAGCATCAGCATCAATGTTACTGGTGCCTGGTCGATACTTCAAGCTGAAATCATAATGGCTAAGGGTGCAAGCCACCGGGGGTCCTGTAGCATCAAGCTTGGCTGTGGGCTTTACATAGGTTAGTGGATTGTTGTCAGTGTGAACTTCAAAACGCACTCCATAGAGGTAGTCATTTCAGTTTGTCCACAACTGCCCACTTCCCAAAGCTAAGAATTCAAGCTTGTGGGCTGGGTATTGGCGCTCACTGGCAGTCAAATCCTCGGCTGATGTAGTAGATCGGTCGCAGGAGCCCCGCCTGCTCCTGATACAGAACTGCCCCCAAGCCCCTCAAAAGAAGAAAAACTACATGCAGGACCTATGGGTTGCTGGGGGGCCCGCCCTAGTTACAACCTGGGGGTCCCTTTTGTCAGACAGGATTTCAAAATTTTTCAAATGCCTTATCACATTCTGGTGTTCCAAACCCCTTTTCCAAATGGGTTTATTAATCTGAAAAATAGGCCTTTTTTCTCCGACTTCTTTGGAGTAAAATTTTTCCTCTTGGAAAGGGGGGTACCCTTTAGTGAGAGAATAATTTGGGTTTTTGATCTTTGAATACTGCGGTACAAACCTTCGTATACCCCCCAGAAACCTAGAAAAACCTAGCTCCCCCAACTTGGTGGGCTTGGGCCATTTGAACACCCGGGTTTTCCCCCTTTGGCTGGGTCCCCGGGAGAAATCCCTTCCGACTTACATGTGTCCCCCCAAAATTTCACAGTCTTCCGACAGAAAGGCACTTGTCAAGGGAAAAACTTCAGCCCACCTTTCCCCGACGTTCAGTTTCTTTTTAAAACAATCTTTGTTTATGTTCTTCTTTGAGTTCGTCCAACACGATCAGGTATCCCCAAAATCCAGAACTTCCCTGAAATTCAAAACCCCCCCACTCTATCCATTTCATCTTTGGAAAAATTGCAGGGGCCCCCGGGCACTCCCCCGAGGCCCTCCTTTTCGAACTGAAAAGGCCCCGGGACAGATGAAAGCAGTGTTCTCTTGATCCTCTTTGGGCCCCTTTGGTATTTGATAATATCCACCCGAAATCTAGCACAAATAAACCCAAAATTTGGGTTTCCCCGTAGACAATCAAAGCTTCATCAATCCCGGGGGGCAGTATAATTTGGGCGGTGACTGGGCGTTTGTTTTAAAGTTCGATTTAAACCACACACATTTAATATCACCATTTTTTTTTTAGGGGCGACCAAATATGGGAAAAAGCATATGGGGCTTTTGGGACTCGATGGTTTACTCCCCCTTTCCAGCAAACCTCTTTGGTGCCCGGGCCGACATCCTCAACATTGGCTGGGGGACCTTTGGGGCCCTCTCCAAAAGGGTCTTCATTTTGTCAATTTGGTTTTGGTGCCAAATCCCTGTGCCAGGGCCAAGATCCCATCACCTAAAGAAAAAAACGGCAGCAAGCTTCCCTCATTTCTTTTTATTAGGGAATCTTTGGGCATCACCTCTTTAGGTTTGGGGTATTTTTCAAAAAAGGGAAGGAAAAAATTTTGAATGTAACTCTTTTCCTTTCTGTCTTTTTTCTTTAAAAAAGCTTCCAAAAAAGAATGGGTGAAAGTTTAGTGTTTTAAGATAATCAGCACCCCCCAATTTCTTGACACCATTGAGCTTTAAATTTTGGAAGATTTTGGGATTTGTTCCCCCATAACAGGTGTGCTGTCCGGTTTTGCATCAGTCTCTGGGCAGACTGTTTCTATATGGGTATATCTTTATCCCCTCCAACAACAGTCTTAGGGAACCGTGGGTCCCATAGACACATATTTCTTTGGGGGACTATTTGGGCACTTTAATTTCCCCCAAACCCCAAGTCCAGATAGGGGTGTGTAGGCACATCGACAAGTATTTTTTGTACCCCTTTCTCAAAAATGATTGACACTTGAGACCCCGCTTTTCCCAAAAAACACAGGACAGGGGTTTATCATTGATATAGGCTTGTACATGTGGAAAGGGTCCTAAATAAAACCCTTTAGGAAGTTGTCTCGCGAATTTCAGGGATTTATGGGTTAGTAGCGATACCTTTTATGTTGGGAAGGGGGGGAGTAAGGGGGGCCCTACTGCCCCCACTTCCCGTTTCCCAAAACAGCCTACCGGCTTTTGGGGAAGGGGATAAGGGGCTTTTGTGAAACCCCCACTTCTTTGGGGGCACCATCTAGCATGTGGTTGGTGTTCCCCCAAAATCAAAAAACCCCTTTTCTCTTTTATTTTCCATCTTTTTTGGGGGTTACTAAAAATTGCCTTCTCTGGAATATGTTGTTTTGCGTTTCAGCTTTAGCAAACCCGTTTCAGTTTTTCCACTTCTTTAGCCTGAGCGTCAAAATTAGCAATTTTTTCACCCTTTCTTCTCAAAAAACCCTTTTAGGGAAACTCCTTTTTCTCGCCGAAATTTGCCTCAGGCCTTTAAAAACCAAAAGTAGTCACTCTCTTTAAGGGACTGCTCTTTTTAGCTGGGGAGAGTGGCCCTTCCCCTTGCGCACTTCCTTTAATAAATGATGGAAAGAACCGGAATCCTTTTTTTTATTTACTACACCTCAGCCTTTGAGCGATGGGATCTTGAGTTAATCCCCCTTGCAGTTACTTTTGGGCTTTACGGCATTGGGCTAAAATTTCTGGGGTTAAGCCCCCCTTTTGACATTATTCTGTGAACCGGGGTTTTGTAAATCGGGAGAGAAAAGGCCGGACATCTTCTCCACCGGCTCTTTGGGAGGTAGTGGGGCCCGGGGTTTTAAAAGAAGGTTTTAGTGGCATCTTCTGGGGACCCAAAAAAAATCTTTTTAAAAAGGGGATCCCCTATAAACTTGGGTGAGTTACTAGTGGCTTGCTCTGGCCCAAACACTTGCACAACTTTCCCTGCTGGGCCCTTCAAACCCCTCCCCTATTCTCTTTCTTCTTTTTAAGCACCCTGCATGCCACCTTTTTTTCAGATACTGCGGCAAAAAAACCCCTCCATGTTTTCTTAAAACCCCCCCTTTTCCCCCTGGGGTGGGAGTGGCCCCTGAGAAAGTTCCAGACGACGATAGCCTCCCAGGCTGTAACTTTGGGGAATTGGCTGAAACCAAAACCCTTCCATGGCTTTCAATAAGCACATCAAAAAGTAGCAAAAAGTTTCCTTTTTTTTTAAACCCCGAGGGGTAGGTGGAAACCTTTTACCTTACCCTTTTTTGCTTGCAAATTTCCTAATGATGCAGAATCTCTGCTTGGGAGGCCTCACAAAGCCCGGAATTTATCTTTTCCCTTGTCGGGCCACGTTCTGGATGGCACAGCTATAACAGATGGAAAACCCCAAATTTCCCTCTCTAAAACCCTTTCCGTGACAATCAAGGGTTGCCCTCAATTTCCTTACTTGATCACTCTGAAAGACAACCACTTTAAATGAAAAAATTTCATGGGAAACCGTTTTAAATAAACTTTCAAAATCTGTTTTTATTTGAGGTGTTGGGTAAGTTCACCATAAAAAGGGGAAAAACTTATGTTTCCCCTATAATGCTTTATCTTTTTCCCCCAATCGGCACTTCTCCTTTTGTTAAGGGCTCCATGAAGCTTTTCCTGCTTTACTCTCTTATTTTCCTGGGGGAATTTAGCGTGCCCCACTGTTTAAAACCCCCCCCTTTTTGCCAACCTCCCTTTGGGGGGGTGGGGGTTTTTCGCTCTCCCTCTCTATGACACAGTGCCTTCCACCCGAATCTTCGTATCAGCTCTCCCGGGTATGCAGGAAAGGGGGTTCCTTTCTTGGCCCGTGGTCGCTCCGGGGAAAAACCCCCTTTAAGGGTCGTGCACACTCCCCAAATTTTAGGGGTTTAAAACCCCTTAGCAGTTTTTTTTCAAGGGTTAATAGGTGTTTTATGGCTTGGAAAGAATTTGCAAACATGGAAATAGAGTGAAACACATAAATGTCCCCAAAAATCAGGAAAATAAAATACAAAATACTTTCCCCCAAATGGTAAAATTTTAAAATTCTGTCTCTTTTTTTACGTGGTGGGCCCCCATGCAGGGAATCCCCCGTAATATACAGTAAATTACCCTCCCTTTAAGTTCCCAATTTTAAAAGGGGAAGTGCAATCAAAATGTGCCCCCGCAATTTCAGCGTCAGTTAAACTTTTTGGGGGCCCCCGTTTTCCGCGGTTGTTGGGCTCTTTTGGTTAAAAATTGGGGCATTGGAGATCTCAGGGCCCTTTGCAATCACAGAACAGTCCACACCACAAATGTACAGTTTCCCGGATCTACTCACTCTTCATATCACCCGCACTAGGCTCCAACCCGCTGTGTCACATTTAGGTGCTGGTTGCAAATGGCAGGGCGGGGAGGGTTCTCCTGGGTGGGAAGCTGGGGCTTGCAGCTGACAGGCGGGCCCCCCAGCTAGCCGTCTCCCCCTCAGGGGCACCTGGGGAAAAACTTTAGTCTCCCCTCTCATGCTCCTTGGGGCCTCTGTATGCCTTTAACTTCCTTTTCAAGTCCTGGGCCCCCCCTCCTCCCCCTCTCCCCTTTTCTATGAGGTTTCCCCCAAACCAGGGCCCGCTGGGTTTTGTGAAACCCAATTCAAACTCTGGGAAAGAAGAGTGAAAGCCTTTTTTTCTAAATTTTTTCCCCCTGTACACATTGCTTTTCCCCCTTTGGGGGGGTTATATATATATTTTTAACTATATATATAATAATATATATATATAAAAATATTATATTAAAACCCCTCCATTGAAGTGTAACTGTGTAACTCTCCATTCTTTTGTAAGTGGGGAAAAACCCGAATATCGCCCAGTGCATTTAAGTTCCCATTTCTACCCCTTTATATATAAAGTTTTATATATATTTAAAAGTACTTTCATTTCATAGTGGTAGAAATTAAATACTTGATTTTCACTGGAAATTTCAGGTTTTCCCCCCTACAAAGAATGGGAGGGACACTTCAAAGGGGAGGTACTATATGGAACGGTAATATAAAAAAATAAGTTTTAACTGCTGATCCGGGGGAACAAAATTTATGTTTTCCAAAGGCCCCTCGAAATTTTGGATTTCCCGTCGGGGTCAGAGGGTGGTTTTATATATATTTTTAAAATATATAATATTTATATATTTTTAAAAATATATAATATATAATTTTATATAATATATATATCCTTTAAACAGTTGGGGGGGGATGGAGGTTCTTTGATCTGTGGATCTGGGAAGATTTCATAAACCCCCCTTTCCTAAATTTTAATATAAATTTTTGCCCGCCGGTCAAAAAAAAATGAAAACAAGAAATATGGTTTTTTTAAATTTCAATCCTCATTATTGGGGGTATGTGATTCCCTTTTTTTTTACTTGGAAAGGGAAAAAAATTTTTTTTTAATATAAAAAAAAAAATCTCCCATGAAATGGGTTTTTCATGTATGGTTTGAATGAGAATAACCCAAAATTTTAATTTCTGCTTTACATAATACGGAAAAATTTTTTCCCCTATTTTTTATTGAAATTTTTTTTCCTTTAGCGTTTTCTGACAGCTACATACAACTTAAAGAAAACTCCAAACCCAATTAAAATTTTCCCAGCCCCCCCGAAAAGGCAAAATATATAGTGTCATTTTAGTACTAGTCTTTAAAGTTGGTCTGTCAGGACTTTTAGCTATTTTGGTATTAGTAGAGTTAAGATATAGGTTATGAATTGTTTTCTCTTTTTGGGTTTTTTTTGTGGGGTCCAGCGATCATGGGCCATTTTTGAAATTCTTCCCCCTTTGCTTTGGCCCAAAAGGGAAAAAGATTGCCTAGAAGCCTGGCAGGTTCCTTAGCTTTTTTAGGTGGGTTTAAATTAAACCCTGACGTAAACACAAAAAACTAATGTGTGCTCCAAATACACATCATTTAAAGGAGGACTTCATTGTTAGTCAAATGCTTTTTAGGTATAATTTTTTTCCTGATATAATCCATCACCGAATAAGTAAACATATTTCAAAGTCAAATTAGAGGAAATGACTCCACCTTACAAAGACAATTAATGTCCTTTCTTCATAATGGGAGATGAGTTTAACAGGTTTATACTCTCAGAGGTTGTAACATGAATATGTTAAATCAATAGGGACATAGAAAATGCATTCCTGTTTATGTTTTATCACCAACTATCTTGCAGTTTACTCCTAATTTAGGGCCACATGTATGAAACTGTTTACTTCTAAAACTCACTCTTTTGCCCTTAGTAACTTATGGGCAAAAAAGTGAGTTTTAGACCTAAACAGGTTCATAAATGTGGCCCTTAGTTTTCTATTCATCACAATAGTCCCAAAATGCTATGTTTATTAGTTTTACAATATTTTCTTAATCAGTCAGAATTGTTTTTCTGTTATGGAGCTCCAAATCTGCTCCTTCTCTTCACATAAAATATACATATCTGTCTGCCTATGGCCACTATGGGACATGTTTAAATGTATGCAGTGAGTGCCCCTACAAAGGCCACCTCTGAATCTCCTCTCATAAGGCCATGTTCACACGGCTTAAATTGGGCCGTATTTCGGTCCATAATTTCGCGCCGAAGTGCGCCAATTACGGGCCGAAAACGGCCCATTCATTACGGTAATTCACAGTTCTCATAGAGAACTATGGATTACGTCTCCTCTCCCCGCCCGGCGAATCCGCCGGGCGGGGAGATAATTGACATGTGAATTACTAGCGGCGTAGTCGCGCCGCTGGCAATTCATGTCAAGGGGCCGGCGAAGTGCCGGCCCCCCGCTCACTCCCCCGCTCCCGCCCCGCCCCCGTCCACACGGCGTAATGCGGGGCGTAATTACGTCCCGCAATTAAGCCGTGTTAACATAGCCTAACAGTCTAAGAGATAGCTGGGTATATTTAGACTCCACTCTCAGAAACCACTACCATCTGTTTCACTGATGATGCTCCTTACAGTTTTTCAGTAATGTTTTGCAGCGGCTGGGACAGGTATTTGAACTTTTTGCAGATACTGGGTAATATCTCGTAATTGAAGTGAAATAACATATACAAAGTTATCTAGCACATAACACAGAAACCAATCTTCTACATAATTTCGGGGAACATGTACTAGTATGTAGTGCTGACCTCTGGAAAATATCCATTAAAGTGTATTATAAAACTGTATATAGATTAAAACGATTTTCCTAAAATTAAAGAAGATTAAAAGGGTTAGTAAAAATTAAAGAGGCTACTTTGCAGAAAAAGATGCAATATATAGACAAGAATACAACAGTTACAACAGTATTTTTATAAGCTCTGGGATCCCCACCTTTACCAATTTAAAGCAAATGAGCAGATTTGTCTATTTCTAACCTTAACATTCAATTCTATGGAGGGTAACAGTGTATGTTTTGGGTCCCTTGCTCTGTTCAGTGTTAGAGGTCCCAGTAGTTGGACTCCATCTAGTTTAAAGTGAACCTGACAGTTGAGTTATTCTACCCCATCTGAGAGTAGGATGTGATAGAGGGAGATAAGCTGAGTTTTGTGAAATATAGGTTTACCTGCTTTGGTGCATAGTTTTTGAGTAAAAAGCAGAGTATATCGTATCGAGACTCCTTAAGAGACAGTGGAAGCCATGCTTATCCTGCCATCACATAGGGCCACATTTATGAAAACTGTCTAGGTCTAAAACTCACTTTGTTGCCCATAGCAACCAATCATAGCTCCCCTTTCATTTTTCCAGAGCACTATATGAAATGAAAGAGGCACTCTAACTGGTTGCTATGGGCAGCAAAGTGAATTTTAGACTCTTAGACAGTTTTCATACATTTGGCTCAAAGGGATTGACAGCTTTCCCTGTATCAGTATGTTTAAAGGGTAAACTGTCAATCACTGTGTGTGGGCAGAGTAAGGTTTCTGCTCCATGCCCGCCATCTTATCCTGCTTTCAGATAGGGTAACATAAACCACCTCTCATTTTCCCTTTAAGTAGGCCACTGCTCATCTAAATTGATCCAATCCCCAAAAATACCTTGTAGATGCCAAAGAAATATAATTGTTGCCTTGTTGTAAAATCTTATGATATGGTTTTACAAAGTAACATAATTATACATTCAAAAGCTTTCAAACTTGTATAAAAAGAAAAAGGTGTCCTGCCTATATGAAAAAATAATCTCCTGCATTTAATTAGTCAAGTGAATAATGAAATGCGCTCAATAATGAAAAATTAACTCTGCATACAACTGAAAGTATAACACAATGAATTAGTTATCATAAATGGTATCAATAAATAAACATAGAAAAGATCACAAATAAGAAGCGGCAGCCAAATTGTTGACAGTTTAGTTAAGGACCTCTGAGACTATTGATGCATAATTCTTGAACTTTTGTCAACCAGATGGAAAATATGCACATTACGAAGTAATGACTTGTTTATTGCATAAAACATAGGTATTTACAATCTTGATGACATATTCATTATTATTCTGCTATGTGTTGCCAGTCAGTCAGTAAATGTTTTTTCCATCAAGAACATATATTTTGGGCATATATACTATGTCTATCTATCTATCTATCTATCTATCTATCTATCTATCTATCTATCTATCTATCTGTCTGTCTGTCTGTCTGTCTGTCTGTCTGTCTGTCTTTCTGTCTGTCTGTCCAGTAGAATGGTGTATTGCAACAGAAAAACGTTACTTACTCAGTCATGAAGACATTTTTCCAGGGGACCTTTAAACCTAAGTATTCAGAAGAGAAATAACATATCAGTAACATTTTTCTATTACAATTTTAGCTAGCAGTGTGTACAGTATAGGTATAGTCCTTTGTTAGTAGAAAGGAATAAACTGTGGCAACCTATTATTCACTCTTTGCTATTCCTATTTAAGACACAATGGGGTAGATTTACCAATACTGTCTAATCCTTAAACTGAATACTCTAAGACTAGACATTCTAAAGATATGCCAAATTTATTATATTGTCTGAATCTTTAGATACTGTTATCTAACTTTATGCTACCCATTGGTTTTGCTTAGTTTACACCAAAAATTGTGGCAGGATTGTTCCCTCTTTCCTGAAAAGCCATGCCCCAACCTGCACAAATATTGCTCTTGTTGAGAAGGTCGAGGTTGAGAAAGTATCTAAGTGTCTGAAAAACAAAATAAATGTGATACAAGGCTTGTATGCCAGGTTATTTGCCAAAAGATGCAACATAGAGCACTTGCCAAAGCAAATATACCATGCTGAGTTAAGTTTTTAGAAGCCAAGAAATGTGTTAATGGAGAACAGTATGATTTGTCATGTACCATACCTGCAGTTCAGCAGGAAAACCTAAGAACTTGAAGTATGAAGAAAATCATACATGCTTTCCCAAATTTTTGCAAATGAAAAAACTGAAAAGTGTGCTGTGCATATGAATTCAGTCCCCTTGAGTCAATATTTTTTAGGACTACCTTTAGCTGCAATGACAGTTGAAGTCTGTTAGTATATGTCTCTACCAGCTTTGCACATCTAGAGACTGGAATTTTTGCCCATTCTTCTTTAGAAAATAGCTTTTAGTGCCGTTCAGATTTTTTTTTTTAAACCTAACCCTGCAATACACTTTGTCATAGCTTTACCCCTGAGCTGTCTGATATGTTACTTGGTTTTCTTGGTGCTATTTGTTCACTAATATCTTTAACAAACATATGAGGTCTTCACAAAGCAGATGCAGTTATAATAAGAATAAATTACATACAGAGCTAAGCAGTTTACTGATTAGATTACTTTTAAAGGCAATTGTACACACTGTATTTTATTGAAGGGTATCATAGTACAGTGGGCTACTGTAAATACGCATGCATGCCACAACTCTCAGTTTTTTAATTTGCAAATATTTGGAAAAGCACTTATCAATTTATTTATACTTTACAAACACTTGTTACTTTGTGTTACTCTACCACATACAATATCAATAACATACACTTAAGTTTGTATCTGCAACATTTAAAATTGAGGAACAGTTCAAATGGTATGAATGCTTTTGCAACCCATTGTAGGATGAGTGGGATATTACTATATTGTAATTATTATCAGCGATACCTAGATTGCAAAGGTCAGGAAATCAGGAAAAAGTAATCTTTTGATATCACAAGTTTGATAATGTAATTTTCTATGTATATCTATAACATCTCTGACCAGATGATTTCCAGAATGACACAGCGGTGCTCAAAAACTATTATTATTGAAAATGTGACACAGCATCCTATACAAAGAGTCATTTGAATGGCTCTCTGCTTATAATGTGTTATATTCATAGTACAAAGAAATCTCATATTAGGGGCATAGTGTAAAGTGCTCTCTAGACTTACAACTGCAATCAGAACATGAAATCAGAATAAGCCTTACCCGTTTGAGGTCAATTAGAATTACCAAAATTATTTATATTTGACAAATGCCAGAATAATGAGAGAGAGAATTTTTTAAGGCATTTTTATTACTTTCTGCACAGTCAAAAGTTTATATACATTTCATTAATATTTGGTAACATTGCCCTTAAACTGTGTGACTTGGGTAAAACATTTTGGATATCCTCTCACAAGCTTCTCACAAAAGTTGATAGGAATTTTGGACCATTTTTCCTGACAGAACTGATGTAACTGAGCCATGTTTAATAGGATTGAGATCAGGTCTTGGGTATCCTTAAGCCACTTTGCAACCAGTTTGCCAGTATGCTTCGGGTCATTGTCCACCTGGAAGACCCATTTCCGCCCAAGCTTTGACATCCTGGCTGATGTCTTGAGATGTTGCTTCAGTATTGCCACATAATCTTCTTTCCTCAAGATGCCATCTATTTTGCCATCTATTTTGTGAAGTGCACCAGTCCCTTCTGCAGCAAAACAACCTCACAGCATAATGCTGCCACCCCTGTGTTTCGAAGTTTGGATGGTGTTTTTAGGCTTCCAAGCTTCTCCCTTTTTCCTCCAAATGTAGTAATGGTCAATATGGCCAAACAGTTCAATTTTACTTCCGTCAGACTACAGGACATTTCTCCAAAAATGTGTACATGTGCAAACATTAATCTGGCTTTTATATGTTTCTTTTGGAGTAATGGCTTCTTCCTGGCAGAGTGGCCTTTCAGCCTATTTTGATGCAGTACTTGCAGTACTTGTTTCACTGTGGATAATGACACAATCTTACTAGCTTCCACCAGCATCTTCACAAGGTCTTTTGTTTTTCTTTTTGGAAATTGCACCCAAGCATGAATCAGACTTGTGAAAGTCCACATTTCTCTTCCTGATATCTTGGCTGATTTCTTTATACTTTTCCATGATGTTACACACAGAAGCAGTGTGTTTCTGGAGTGCTCTAAAACACATCCATAGGTGTGTCTCTAATTAATGCAAATGTTGCCAATAAAGCTTCCACAGACATGACATCATCATATGGGCTGTCCTAAATTGTTTAAAGGCATAGTAATCCTAGTGTATGTAAACTTTTGATTTTGCAGAAAGTAATAAAAATGCCTTAAAAATTCTCTCATTATTCTGGCATTTGTCAAATATAAATAATTTTAGTTCCTATTTGACCTAAAACAAGTAAGGTTTATTCTGATTTAATGTCAGATAGTGAGAAAAACATGCATATGTGTTTATATAGAGTATGTAAACTTATGGTTTAAACTGTACTGTCATTAAAAGTATCAGTGATGGTACAAGGTCATAGACTTTTCCACTGTTCCTCTAACATTTTAAATGATTTTTCTCTTTAAAATTTTGAATAACTTAGACTTCATTTATCTTGTAACAACAAAGCTACATTCACTGTTAGTCAGAATATTCTTATTGTAACTTGCTTTAAGTTACCAGGCAACCTTACTATGGCAACCTTTAGTATTTGCTGTTATTTGTGTCCTTCATTAGGGGTAAATGGATGTCAATCTAATGAACAGGCTTGAATGCATTTATTTTTGGATTCTAGTCTATGTACTTTGTGTCAAGTTTGTCCTTCATACATAAAGTATATCATATCCTCATTTTATATATTAAAAACTGTGTAATGGAAAATAAAAGGAAGAATAAAGGAAACAATAAATAATGAAGAAGGTAAGGGCATATTCAGTTTGCTTTTGTTATGTGTATGTCCAATTAAGCAAAAATGAAGCTGCAAAATATAACTATATTTTACTTCTCCTATGGTACATCACGAAGCTCACTGTGTGCAATTAGTTCTATTTTATTGTTATTACTTTAATTGTAAATTATTTTGTGTCTTTATATGTTTGTATTTATACATTATTGTATTGCACAATTAAAGGCCACGGGAACCTATTCTATGTAAACTGAAATGGTTATACCTCATACACATCACGATTTCGCTGATCGGTCATGGTATCTGTCGCTATACCCTAAAGATTCATCCCAACTGATATCACGGTGAGGCAGTGATGGAACCATTGACCTGATTGGACTAAATTTGCCCTATTTAGCAAACATGTCTGGTTTCTGAACTGGACACAAAAGCATGGTTGACCACATTTTGTTTTCATACCCCACAATCGGGCAAACATTGTCTAATTAAGGCTATGTTTGCTGTATACAAATCAGGGGCTCCATTGCCACTCCAACCCAGTATCCATTGGGATGTGAATGGTGTCTTATGTGATGCAGTTTATGGCTGCCTAGCATGATCATGGAAATTTAAGTATGAGTTTAAATGGTTTTTGGCGACTCCACAGCCTAGTTGCCTGGAACCGTGTCGGTACGATTTTTACTGTCTGACAAGGTCTCCTATTATCACAATTTTAGGATGCATTATGCATGTTTATGTATTCTATTGTTCACTGAAATCTCCTTATTGTTCACTTTGATAAGATCACTGTAACGGAAGTGAACGAGGTCAGTTTATACTGTAACGGTGCGGTGGTGTCAGAAAGTACCGACACGCCGATTGATGGTAAACGGCTGTGGATCCACTGTGATCACCACAGGTGATATGGTATAGATGGAGGCCCACGCCAGGGAGTGGAGTCTAGGCAGCCCCTGACCTTCACCGGAGCCCGTCGCAAGGCCAGACAGACTTTGCTGCGGAGAATCCCCAGGTCGCTACCCTTGACGTGGCTACCCGCGGTGACAGCTAAGGTGCAGGACAGGAACACCAGACACTGGGAGCGATGGTGGAAGATACATAGCTGTAGGAAGACTTCAGGTCCCTGGTGGTGGCAGACAGGTAAAACAACAGGAACAGTGTGAGTAAACGTATGCATCCCCAGGAATACAGCAAGTAACTGGACACGTGCAATGACAAGAATACAGCAGGTAACTGGACACGTGCAAGGACAGCAGGTGGTCAGGAGCTCTGATGGACTGCAGGAACTGAACCAGGCATCTCAGGGGTTACGTCCTGAATAGCAGAAGCCAGGAGTTGGTCAGGAGCTCTGATGGAAAAACAATCAACAATGAACTGACAGCTGGAGCAAAGGCAGGAAGTACCTCTTATAGCCAGGGGTCATAGGTCAAGAGGCAGGCAAATGGGACACTGACACAATAAAGGGCAGGAAGCTGCTGCGCGCGCCCTAGGAGACGCAGTGTGCGTACAAGACCCCAGGAGCAGAAGCGAGGGTTTGTGAGTACAGGTACAGACACTCGCAGCAAAAGGGACAGGAACTAGGATGGACAAGTATACAGCAGTGGGGACACAGACCGTTGAGACCTCAGCACAGGGAGCCACAGTGGAGACATGGCAGACACCAGAGCCGGACTGGGAGTAAAAAGCAGCCCAGGCACTCGAACCCCACCAGCCCACATACAAGAAGGCCCCTTCTTGGGAAAATAGCAGCTGGATATATGTGCTGTGGCAAACTTCGCTGTTTTTGGTCATAGCCCTTTCACTTCTTTATATAAAAAGCACCATCAAAGAGAGAAGGAAAATAAAAGTGAACACGGAAGCATCTTATTTATAGTCAGGGACAAGTACACATTATCACTATACAAGCACTGTATAAACAATAATACCGCCCTACAGTGACCTGTAGTGGTCAGATGCCAGTTCTCCACATGCAGAGTACTGTTGTGCTGCAGACTATTCAAAAAAAATAACAGATTAAACACAGTGACAGGTAGAATATGCAACAATTAAAAAAGACCTGTCACCTGCCCTGATATTTCTATCTCCTTGTATCAGTCATGAGATATCAATTCTGGAGCATCTGTTCAGAGAAGTCTGCATTCTGCAATTCCTCTGTTATTCCTCCTGGAATTGTATAAATACATTGACAACTGGCTGCTACTGATTTCCTTGTCAAAGGGACGTGTCCAATCATCATTGACAGTATCAAACACTGTAGGGACACATCATTTTTTTACAAGAGGAATGGTAACATCCAGCGCTGAAACAAGCAGCGTCTCAGAGGTATTGTTTTTTTGTTTTTTTTTCGGGCTTCAGCTACGTAATTTAGTTTCAAAAAGGAAGGTGGTCCAACTTCTTCAATTTCAATTACTTAGACCACAAAGAAAAAACAATCCATGTAGGCCTTGATCATACATTTTCAGGAGGAATAACAGAGGAATATCACATCACAGTGTTGTAAATAAAGCTGCTCCAGAATTGTTATCTTATGTGTAGTACTAAGATTTACTTTTACGGTTCCATCTTTTACGGTTAAGGGAACCGTGAAAAAAGGGACCCCGATGGATTCTGCAAAGTAGCTATTATCACAATGTGAACCCACAGCCAACAGCTCTTCTATAAATCCTGTGACTTACAGGTGGCATCTTTTCCTATTGCCATGAATGACCGTAATGTTTCTTTTTTAGGCTAGATCTACAAAGAATAGGAAAAAAAACTCATCAAAGACCAAAACCTAAAAATTGCTTTTAACATCATTTTTTTGACCAAAGAAACTGGGTTTCTAATAAGTTTTTTGGATGGTTTTCCGTTTTTCAGCGCCTTTTTTGGCACATATTTTTTGACTGTTTTTGGGCAGTTTTTAGTGTATGCAAAATCCATATACCTTGTTAAGACATCTGGGACGTTTTACAGCAGAACCGTCTCAAAAGTGTGATGCTTTACATAGACTTCAATAGTAAATTTTCTGCCTTGTTACAAAAAACGACCAGCAGTAAAAATGTTCTGTGGGGACAACTAAATGTTTTTACTATTAAAATCTATGAGATCTGTTTTCAGTAGCTTTTTTTAGCGGTTTTAGAGAATGACAAACGGTGAACAAATGACTGAAAAGCTGAACTGTGGAGACATATAGACTTCTTTGAATAAATAAAAATAGAAAAGAAAAAATCCTTCACTGCACTCACCAATCTTCACTTAAAATGCTATTTATTTCGGCTTACTTGACATACAGGGCATACGGGAGTAAGAGCGACAGAAAGGCAACAGCCGTTTCGCGTGAGACCACGCTTCCTCTAAGCCTACGGTGAACTTGCGTCATCACGCTTTTATGTCCACCTGTATCTGTCAATCAACATTAAATTACATACACAAATGACAAAAACAAACATATTATAAAAACGATGAAAGATCATTACGATCATTGAGGCCAAGTGGACCCAGTGCCTCTGTGCGCAGGATCCAGCGTGCTTCGCATTGCAATAACTTTGTATGCCTATCCATACCATCTAAAGGCATTGCAATTCTTTGTAAACCTGCAAATTTAACCCCTGCTATGTCATTCCCATGGACATCTCTCATATGAGCTATCCATCTCGGTGCTCCCTTTTCACTTCTAAGAGAATACAGATGTTCCCTAATTCTTTTATGTAATGGTCTGATGGTTTTACCAATATAAAATAGACCACATGGGCACCACAAAGCATAAACCACAAAGTCAGATTTACAGGTGATAAAATGTTTCGTTGTATGTACATAGTTTCCCAACTTCAATATTGTACTGTCATCAAAGAATTTGCAATGAGAACAGTTCCTACATCTGTGATTGCCTATGGGTACACCTTTTTCTAACCAACTCGGAGCTCTACATGTTAATCTCCCTTTTACTAGTTCATCTCTGAGATTATGGTGCGTTTGATTTGGTCTGCCAAAGGGCAATATTGAAATGAGAAGATACATCTATTCATTTTTCTCTTTTTTCTTTTCAATGATTTTGATTTTATAAGGCTATCTCTATCCTGCTCACTCGCTTTTTTAAAAGCAGACTGTAGCACTTTTTCACTATAGCCTCTAACCCGCAATCTTTCCATTAAGTCTAGGGATTGGGCCAAATAATCTGAATATTCCGTGTTGTTCCTCCTGAGACGTAGGAACTGTCCATAGGGGAGCCCCGAAATTACATGATAAGGATGAAAACTATTACTGTGTAACAATGAATTTGTAGCAGTTGGCTTTCGATACCCCTGTGTTGATATTTTATCTCCGTCTAGTTTAATATTCACATCCAGAAACTGTATCTCTTTGTCCTCACATTGTGCTGTGAAAGTCATATTTAGATCATTACAATTTATATATCTGATGAACTCTTCAAATTGTTCTACACTTCCAGACCACACAACAATAACGTCATCTATGAAGCGTGACCAATGTTTTATATATTTGGCATAGGGATTAATAATGTTGTATATGTACTTCTCCTCCCATATTGCCAAAAACAAATTAGCTAGGGTCGGAGCTACCGGCGTACCCATCGCCGTGCCTACTGTCTGCATATACCATTCCTGTCCAAACATAAATGTGTTGTGTTTCAGAACAAATTCCAATAGCCTACATATAAATTCAACATGGCTATTTTCCACCTCCTTTCTTTTCAAAAAAGTCCTCACTGTATTAATGCCATCTTCATGTCTGATCCTAGTGTATAAGCTAACCACATCAATGGTAGCTAATCTATCCTCAGGACCAACAGTTAGGTCTGAAAGATTATACAACAGAGTCTTAGTATCTAATAAGTATGATGGCACACTAACAAGTAATGGGCGGAGGTACCAATCTAAATATCTGGAAATTGATTCTGTGAGGGAACCTCTACAGGAGACTATGGGACGGCCAGGAGGATTTTGTAGGGATTTGTGGATTTTAGGTAAAAAGTACCAATAAGGTTTAGTCGGCTTTGGGGGAAGCAATTTAGTAGCAAGTTTCTCTGTCCAGAACCCAATCTCAACGCCCTGTCTCAATAACACCTTAAGTGAATACTGATGTTTACTCAACGGATTTGTTTTCAACTTTGCGTATGTAATTCCATCATTAAGTTGTCTATAGGCCTCCTGTAGATAAAAGGTTCTATTCATTATAACCACATTTCCCCCCTTGTCGGCAGGCTTCACAATCAAATCATCATTATTTTTTAATTTTTTCAAAGCCTTCATCTCATCAGCAGACAAATTAGATGTAATTCCCGGATAAACCAAAGCCTTGATATCCCTCAAAACTGCTGTACTAAATACTTCCAAAGTTGAGCCTGGCGACAAGGGGGGAAAAAATGTGGACTTAGTACCACCTTGAAACTGCACAAAATCCTCACTATTGTCAATGATGTCACTCTCCTCCCCCAACAAATCAAACAAATCTAGTGCAGCCTTTCTATCCTCATCAGAAAAATTACATCCTCTAACAAAATCTCTAGCCTCAACAGATAATGGCCTGTCTCCAGGCAGACGGTCCCCATCTTCTAACGTCTCTTTATTTTTAAAGATTTTGTATAAGTTCAATTTCCTCAGAGACTTACTTAAGTCAATTTGGAACTGAACAAAATCAAACCGATTAGTCATACAGAAATTAAGACCCTTGGACAGTAAAGAAAGAGTGGCATCATCAAGTGTAGAATCAGAAATATTAATCACATTGGTCACATTATTATTCACATTTTTTAATGCTGTGGATGTGAGAGAAACAGGAGACTCTACTTGTGCCAGGAGACCTGTTTTCTCTTCGTACCTCCCCCTGACGGGTTGTTTGTTTTTATTCCTCCCTCCTCGGCGTATCCGCCTCCGGAGTTTTTTGACGAAAGACTACCCCAGTGTCTCGTCATAGTGCGAGACTTTTCAAAGTCCAGATTGTCTTCCATATTACTGGAGTCAGAACCTGTATCAGACGTCCAATAGTCTCTATTAATTCTTCCACGAGGCCTTCTCCTATTCCCTCTAAATGGCCGTGAACGGTATTGCTTCTGCTTATTCCAAGAAAAAACGCGATCAAAATCATAGTCTATTTTATCACGGATAAATTTATCACGTTTCCTCTCCTTAATCTCATTCTGTATGGGTATTAATCGTCCTTCCATTTTTTTAGAAAAATTTTTCCACTGCGCCTCCGTGAGGCGTGTTTGCAGCTCTGTTTTCGAATTTTTTAGATCCTGGCACACTTGATCATATTCCACTTTTGATCGCTCTAAAATTAAATGCAATAAATTCAGCGAATGTTGCATATGGGCCTCTTTCCATTTTTGAGCAAACTCCTTATCGTCCTGATATTGCGACATATCTTTATACATTCTTAGGCCTCTAGGAGCTCGTTCGGACTCTTGATAAGACTGTAAGGCATTATTTGTCCAAAATAATTTTACCTCCTTCTCGGCCAAATTCAGTACACGATTTTCAAGGGTACGAATGCTCATAACTTTTATATCATCGTTCAGATTGCATTCTGAAAAGAACGCATCCAAATTCTCCCTGCCCTCAGCAAGTGCCTTAGTATTGCACGCAGCATTCGCAATGTCTTTGTCCTCATCCATTTTTTAAACACTTAGTTAGCCCAGATCAGGTGTGCTCAGAGACTTAAAGCCAAAAGTCCATGGAATCCAAACAAACAAAAAGAAAAATAGTCTCGGCACTACTCTGCAAGGTAACAACTAGTGGGATATCCGGACACACAGCTGCATGCAGACTAACAAATTAGCACGAAGTGTGGTGCTCAGTGAAGTATAAAGACAAGTATAAAGTCTGTGCATAAATAAAAATAGAAAAGAAAAAATCCTTCACGGCACTCACCAATCTTCACTTAAAATGCTATTTATTTCGGCTTACTTGACATACAGGGCATACGGGAGTAAGAGCGACAGAAAGGCAACAGCCGTTTCGCGTGAGACCACGCTTCCTCTAAGCCTACGGTGAACTTGCGTCATCACGCTTTTATGTCCACCTGTATCTGTCAATCAACATTAAATTACATACACAAATGACAAAAACAAACATATTATAAAAACGATGAAAGATCATTACGATCATTGAGGCCAAGTGGACCCAGCGCCTCTGTGCGCAGGATCCAACGTGCTTCGCATTGTAATAACTTTGTATGCCTATCCATACCATCTAAAGGCATTGCAATTCTTTGTAAACCTGCAAATTTAACCCCTGCTGTGTCATTCCCATGGACATCTCTCATATGAGCTATCCATCTCGGTGCTCCCTTTTCACTTCTAAGAGAATACAGATGTTCCCTAATTCTTTTATGTAATGGTCTGATGGTTTTACCAATATAAAATAGACCACATGGGCACCACAAAGCATAAACCACAAAGTCAGATTTACAGGTGATAAAATGTTTCGTTGTATGTACATAGTTTCCCAACTTCAATATTGTGCTATCATCAAAGAATTTGCAATGAGAACAGTTCCTACATCTGTGATTGTCCATGGGTACACCTTTTTCTAACCAACTCGGAGCTCTACATGTTAATCTCCCTTTTACTAGTTCATCTCTGAGATTAGTGGTTCGACGAAACGAAATGAGAGGCGGAGTTTGTGTTTTTTCCTGGAGAGTAATATCATTACTCAACAGATACCAATAACGATTTATGGTGCGTTTGATTTGGTCTGCCAAAGGGCAATATTGAAATGAGAAGATACATCTATTCATTTTTCTCTTTTTTCTTTTCAATGATTTTGATTTAATAAGGCTATCTCTATCCTGCTCACTCGCTTTTTTAAAAGCAGACTGTAGCACTTTTTCACTATAGCCTCTAACCCGCAATCTTTCCATTAAGTCTAGGGATTGGGCCAAATAATCTGAATATTCCGTGTTGTTCCTCCTGAGACGTAGGAACTGTCCATAGGGGAGCCCCGAAATTACATGATAAGGATGAAAACTATTACTGTGTAACAATGAATTTGTAGCAGTTGGCTTTCGATACCCCTGTGTTGATATTTTATCTCCGTCTAGTTTAATATTCACATCCAGAAACTGTATCTCTTTGTCCTCACATTGTGCTGTGAAAGTCATATTTAGATCATTACAATTTATATATCTGATGAACTCTTCAAATTGTTCTACACTTCCAGACCACACAACAATAACGTCATCTATGAAGCGTGACCAATGTTTTATATATTTGGCATAGGGATTAATAATGTTGTATATGTACTTCTCCTCCCATATTGCCAGAAACAAATTAGCTAGGGTCGGAGCTACCGGCGTACCCATCGCCGTGCCTACTGTCTGCATATACCATTCCTGTCCAAACATAAATGTGTTGTGTTTCAGAACAAATTCCAATAGCCTACATACAAATTCAACATGGCTATTATCCACCTCCTTTCTTTTCAAAAAAGTCCTCACTGTATTAATGCCATCTTCATGTCTGATCCTAGTGTATAAGCTAACCACATCAATGGTAGCTAATCTATCCTCAGGACCAACAGTTAGATCTGAAAGATTATACAACAGAGTCTTAGTATCTAATAAGTACGATGGCACACTAACAAGTAATGGGCGGAGGTACCAATCTAAATATCTGGAAATTGATTCTGTGAGGGAACCTCTACAGGAGACTATGGGACGGCCAGGAGGATTTTGTAGGGATTTGTGGATTTTAGGTAAAAAGTACCAATAAGGTTTAGTCGGCTTTGGGGGAAGCAATTTAGTAGCAAGTTTCTCTGTCCAGAACCCAATCTCAACGCCCTGTCTCGATAACACCTTAAGTGAATACTGATGTTTACTCAACGGATTTGTTTTCAACTTTGCGTATGTAATTCCATCATTAAGTTGTCTATAGGCCTCCTGTAGATAAAAGGTTCTATTCATGCCGACAAGGGAGATAAAATATCAACACAGGGGTATCGAAAGCCAACTGCTACAAATTCATTGTTACACAGTAATAGTTTTCATCCTCATCATGTAATTTCGGGGCTCCCCTATGGACAGTTCCTACGTCTCAGGAGGAACAACACGGAATATTCAGATTATTTGGCCCAATCCCTAGACTTAATGGAAAGATTGCGGGTTAGAGGCTATAGTGAAAAAGTGCTACAGTCTGCTTTTAAAAAAGCGAGTGAGCAGGATAGAGATAGCCTTATTAAATCAAAATCATTGAAAAGAAAAAAGAGAAAAATGAATAGATGTATCTTCTCATTTCAATATTGCCCTTTGGCAGACCAAATCAAACGTACCATAAATCGTTATTGGTATCTGTTGAGTAATGATATTACTCTCCAGGAAAAAACACAAACTCCGCCTCTCATTTCGTTTCGTCGAACCACTAATCTCAGAGATGAACTAGTAAAAGGGAGATTAACATGTAGAGCTCCGAGTTGGTTAGAAAAAGGTGTACCCATAGGCAATCACAGATGTAGGAACTGTTCTCATTGCAAATTCTTTGATGATAGTACAATATTGAAGTTGGGAAACTATGTACATACAACGAAACATTTTATCACCTGTAAATCTGACTTTGTGGTTTATGCTTTGTGGTGCCCATGTGGTCTATTTTATATTGGTAAAACCATCAGACCATTACATAAAAGAATTAGGGAACATCTGTATTCTCTTAGAAGTGAAAAGGGAGCACCGAGATGGATAGCTCATATGAGAGATGTCCATGGGAATGACACAGCAGGGGTTAAATTTGCAGGTTTACAAAGAATTGCAATGCCTTTAGATGGTATGGATAGGCATACAAAGTTATTACAATGCGAAGCACGTTGGATCCTGCGCACAGAGGCGCTGGGTCCACTTGGCCTCAATGATCGTAATGATCTTTCATCGTTTTTTATAATATGTTTGTTTTTGTCATTTGTGTGTATGTAATTTAATGTTGATTGACAGATACAGGTGGACATAAAAGCGTGATGACGCAAGTTCACCGTAGGCTTAGAGGAAGCGTGGTCTCACGCGAAACGGCTGTTGCCTTTCTGTCGCTCTTACTCCCGTATGCCCTGTATGTCAAGTAAGCCGAAATAAATAGCATTTTAAGTGAAGATTGGTGAGTGCCGTGAAGGATTTTTTTCTTTTCTATTTTTATTTATGCACAGACTTTATACTTGTCTTTATACTTCACTGAGCACCACACTTTGTGCTAATTTGTTAGTCTGCATGCAGCTGTGTGTCCGGATATCCCACTAGTTGTTACCTTGCAGAGTAGTGCCGAGACTATTTTTCTTTTTGTTTGTTTGGATTATATAGACTTCTTTGACCCTTCATGTCTGTAGCTGTCCTCAGCCTCTCTAAGACCGTTAGTAAAATCAGACCCCAGGTCATAGGAAAGCAAATTATTCAGACCAGACCAGAACGTCATAATTCAGGGAAGCCATTTACTGCAAGTCCCATAGGCTGAGTGTAAGCTGCAGCGCTAAGATCAGGGAGTCATCTTAGTGGGGATGGTGTCGCTCTGCTGAAGCGCAGTCTCACATGATGGCAGAAGAACCACGTGTTGAGGTGATTTTATTTTTGATGAAAATGTGACCCTGTTGATGTTAAGAGTCGCTCTAGCCAAATTTCTCTTGACCCAGCTTGGACCTGCGTCTATCAGACATTTATGGCACATCCTGTAGGTCCTGTGGATAGGCCATAAATTAACAGATTTTGCTGTTTCATTTTCACACCTATTATCACCCCAGTAATATCCCCTCTGTAGGGGCTGATATGATTGTTACAGAGGCTTATTATTACCCCCTGCGGAAATCACAGAAACCCCAACAGAGGTGATATTGCTGGTGTAGCAATAAGGGCTGAAACGACCCATCCAGGCCAGTAATGATCTATGTGGATGCTGGGGACTGAAGATCTGACCATGATATCCATATAGGTCATTACTGGCCTTGGCAGCTCTTTTCAGCCCCTTTTGTTCTGTGATCTGCATACTGCTGCCTCTGGGGCCAGCTAACTCACCAGGGACTTGTTTTGGCCGTCAGGGGGTCATCCTCAGGAGATGCATGGGCTTCTGCAGGAGCCCAGGAGTGAGAGTCTTTAAAGTGCCGGGCACCTCGGAGACACTGCTCAGGTCAGGAGGTGGAGCCACACACTCTAGGCAGCATGGGGGAGATATAAGGCTGTACAGCCCTGCTCAGGACCTGCCGGCTGCTGCAAGTGGAGTCCTGATGCAGGATATGCGGCCGCTGCTATTACTAAGCAGCATAAGCGGCCCACAAGCAGGTTGGTATGGTGTATGCTCAGTCTGGGCCTGCCAGACACGAATGTGCCGATGGTCCATGGCAGGGACCGCTGTGTGAACCGTGACAATCACTCACTGATGCCCTCTATAGCAGCCCCTTTTCCTTTATACGTTCATGTAATCTTTAGTTTTGCTTCAACATCCAATAAATGACATTCTTGTTCAACCAATGAGCACATTAATAAAGTATATGTAGAGGATGACTATTAGCTTATCTGTTTTGGCCATAATGTATGCCAAACTATAACCAATTTGTACAAAGTCACTTTTTGTTTGCATTCAGAAAGCTTTATGATCTCAAATCCTTTATGACTTGGAACAAGGCTGCCATCAGAAATGTCAGGGACCCATACAGCCAAAGCATTTCCTTTCTTCCAACCCACCTTCTCTATATAGCCCTTTCCCCTTCCCAAATAAAAATAAAAAATCTTTGTGGCGTCAGCAGGGAAAACATACCGTTGCACCACTGTTTTTGCTGATCCGTTTTTTGGGCGTTTACTGTACAGTTTATCTGAAATATCATCTTTACTCTGCAGGGCAGTATGATTCCACTATTTTACGTTGTTTTTGTTATGTTTTACTACTTACATAGTTACATAGTTTGTTAGGCCGAAAAAGACATACGTCCATCCAGTTCAGCCTATTTTGCTAAAGTGTTGGTCCAGAGGAAGGCAAAAACCCCCATGAGGTAGAAGTCAATTGTCCTCATTTTAGGGAAGAATTCCTTCCTGACTCCAATCTGGCAATCAGAATAAATCCCTGGATCAATGACCCTTCTCCGGAATTCTACTCACTATAACTTCTTTTTTTATTACACTCCAGAAATGCATCCACACCCTTTTTGAACTCTGTTATTTTATTCACCTTAACAATTTCCTCTGGCAGAGAATGTCACAGTCTTACTGCTCTAACAGTAAAGAATCCCTTTCTATGTTTACGTAGAAACTTTCAATCCTCAATACATAGAGGACCCCCCTCTGGATACAGTCCTGGGTATAAATACATCTTTAGCGAGATCTCTATATTGACCCTTAATATGGTTAAACATCTTTATTATGTCCTCTGGAAGCCGTCTTTTCTCTAAACTAATAATCCTAATCTTGCTAATCCTTATGGGTATTGCAGTTCACCCAGTCCTTTTATTATTTTGTTGCCTGCTTTTGTACCTGTTCAAGCTCTACAATGTCTTTCCTGTGCAGTGGTGCCCAAAACTATACACAGTATTCCATTTGTGGTCTGACCACTGACTTGTATAATAGGAGAATAATGTTTTCATCATGTGCACATCCCCTTTTAATCAACTATTCCTTTTCCCTTTGGCAGCTGCTTTTGACACTGCTGCACATTAGTTTACTATCCACCAGGTTTCCCAAAGTCCTTTTCATGTCACTTTACCCACGTTTTTTCCATTTAACTGTAACATGTAAGGGATTTTTTCCCCCCCAAGTGCATAACCTTGCTTTGTCTTATTAAACCTCTTCTGCCATTTCTCCCCAAAGGGGCCTCCAACTTACAGTCCCTTTGTAATAAAATATTACCCTTTATTGTGTTATTATTTTCCCAAAGCTTATATGTCTGCAAAAACGATATCAAAGTGAAATCCTTTGTAAATCATTAATGAAAATTTTTAAAGAGGATAAGGGCCCAATCCCTGAGCCTTTGGTACCCCCCTTAGAAACAGGGACCAGTAGTACCTTAATTACCACCCTTTGTTTTTTCACTGACCAGTTGCTTACCCACTTGCACACTTTTTCCCCCCACCCAAGTTCTCATTTTACTTCCAACCTTTAGGCAAACAAAATGTTTTAAAAAAAAACAAAATTTTAATATATCCAATTTTCTCCCCCCATTACGT
Source organism: Phyllomedusa bahiana (assembly GCA_025379985.1). Lineage (NCBI taxonomy): Eukaryota > Metazoa > Chordata > Amphibia > Anura > Hylidae > Phyllomedusa > Phyllomedusa bahiana. The sequence goes on from JAODAL010003293.1 coordinate 134,003, forward strand.
CTAAAGTAAATTCTTCCTCATAAGAATTTGTTGAGTTTTTTTTTTTTTTTTTTCGGAAGGAAGTTTCTTCTAAACCCATGCGGAAAGGCGTTTACATTTATTTTCAGGAGATAGCCCAGATAGCATCCTTAAAAAACTTCAAAATTTTCCCCACAACAGAGTTAAACCCCTTTCCGGCCTATAGTTTTCGGGATCACTTTTTGACCCCTTTTGAATATTGACACCCATTAGTTGCGCCAATTTTTTGGGCTACCATTAAATTAAGTCCAAAAATAAAGGCCTATCTAGACATACTTTAACCCCCTTAGGACACAGGGTGTATACCTTTAGGGGGTGGTGTTTGTCTATTTGGATCTTTTTTAAGACAGAGCTGCCCCTTTTCCCGGTTAAAAAAAACGTTTTTAAATTTGAGTTTCCTCATCCTTTTTCATCAACAGGAGGGGCATCTTCATAAATACAGTGGAGAAATTTTTTTTTATAGGGTTTTTTTTTCTTTTCCCCACCCCCACAATATCTCCCTCATACTTTTATAGGGCCCAACATTTTTTTTAACTTTTTACTATTTTATATTGAAAAATATATTGCGGTTGTTTTACTTTTTAGGAAAATTTTCTTTCTGTCTCCCGCTTTCTGCCTTTTTTCATTATTTTACATATTTATTTTTTTCCTTTTAGCTTTTTATGCCCCCCCACTGCCTCCGTTTTAGTAGCTGAAACGCTTCTTTTTGCTATTTATTGCCCCCTTTTCATTTTTGTTTATCCTATTGGGTTTTTTTTGATTCTAATTTTTTTATTACCAAAGGTAAAAAGTGGGCCCTAAATTTTTTAAAATCTCCCCTTTATTTTTTGTTCTGCTATTTTTAAAAAAACATTCCCAGTCAATATGGTTTTAACCCCTCTAACAGATAAAAATTTGCCTCAAAATTTTGTGTTTTTTGGCCTTGACAAAAACTCTATTGAAGGGTAAAGGAAATTTTTTTTAAGGGCCCCTATTCCCTAGGGGCCCCTCAACCGAAACCTTTTTGGGGTTTGTCGTCTATTATCAATATTAATCTAGAAGGGCCTTTCTTCTAGTCGGTTTCCTGCCTATTTTGGTAAGGGAATTTATTTTATTTTCTGACAAAAACCTATTCCTTTATGAGGGTAAAGGTTTTAAATTCCCAATTTATGCCTGAGTATTAAACCCCCATAATAACAACCTCATTTGATTAGTTTCCCCATCTATTTGCCTGAGGAGTAATTTTCCATGGATTCTGTTATATTTGGGGCCTAAGCAGACTCATTAGAATTTTATATTGTCATTACCCCCATGAATCTACCCATAAAGATGCCATTTAAAATGGGGAAAATTTATTTTCGAAGTGGGGAATTCGTTTAGAATTTCGAAAATTTTGGGGCTGAACAATCGAAAAAAAAAAAAAAAAATTTGGGGTATTTTGGGTGAAGGAAAGTTTTTTTTTTTTTTGTTTTTTTTTTTTTTTTTTTTTTTTGATAAAATGGTGTGAGAATTTTTTACATGGGGGGCCAAAGACTCTGGGAAAGGGAAGAAAAGGAAAGGGGTAAACCTCATTAATTGCAGAGATGAAGCCAATCAAGACCCGGGGGTTTTGTGATGTCCCCGCACTATATAAGTCCGGGGCACGCTGGGAGCCACACCCCTCTCACTGTACTGATCGGGGGGGTGTGAAAAGGCTTTTGTATAGCTCTAACTGAAGAACTGATTTTTATACAGCGATTTTTGTGGGGTGTCTCAGCTTGTCTCAGAGACTGCTTCTCTTAATGTTCTATTCTTATTTTTTGTGGTTTTGGATCTGAAGCCCAGTGTGCGTCCACTGCAGCTGCATTAATACATTTTAAATGCTACCTGCTCACAGCACATTGAATATCCAAGGGGATCTAAGCCAGTTCCTGTTGTATTCATTTAAAGAAAACAGCGTTTTTACATTACAAATACCACTTCATTTTTGGCTGCTCAATTCTTTTGTGCAATTTACATCCAGGGGTTAATTAACCGTTGTTTTTCTGCTGTGGTGACTCCAAGAAACCGTCTTTTTCACAGCCAAAAAATACAATATTCCTGTAGACTAATTCACAAGCGAAGGTTAATTACAATTCTTTCTCTTGTTGTGTAGCGTAGAAAACACGCCATTGTAACACGCTACAAAGCTCGTAGTTTGTGATTGCTCAATTGTTTGGCGTAATTTACATCCAGGGGTTAATTAAGCATTGTTTTTCTACTGTGGTGACAAAAATAAACCGTCTTTTTAACCGCCAAAAATTACAATTTTCCTGTAGCCTAATTCACAAGCGAAGGTTAATTACAATTTTTTCTCTTCTTGTGTAGCGTAGAAAACACGCCATTGTAACACGCTACAAAGCTTGTAGTTTTTTTTTTTGCTCAATTGTTTGGCGCAATTTACATCCAGGGGTTAATTAAGCGTTGTTTTTCTGCTGTGGTGACAAAAATAAACCGACTTTTTCACCGCCAAACATTATAATTTTACTGTAGCATAATTCACAAGCGAAGCTTAATTACAATTTTTTCTCTTGTTGTGTAGCGTAGAAAACACGCCATTGTAACACGCTACAAAGCTCGTAGTTTGTGGTTGCTCAATTATTTGGCGCAATTTACATCCAGGGGTTAATTAAGTGTTGTTTTTCTGCTGTGGTGACAAAAATAAACCGTCTTTTTCACCACCAAAAATTACACTTTTCCTGTAGCATAATTCACAAGTGAAAGTTAATTACATTTTTTTCTCTTGTTGTGTAGCGTAGAAAACACGCCACTGTAACACGCTACAAAGCTCGTAGTTTGTGGTTGCTCAATTTTTTGGCGCAATTTACATCCAGGGTTAATTTAGCGTTGTTTGCAGTTGTACTTAGTAAAATAAACTTTGTTTTCACCGCCACAGAAGAAATTCTGTAGCATAATTCATATCCGAAGGTTAATTAAGCCTGTTTGTGCTTTTATATTCAGTAAAATACACAGAGTTTTTAAACGGCATATACAAGTCAATTTTTCCTGCCCATTTGGAGCGCAATTTATATCCAAGGGCTACCAAGCTTGTTACTGGGTTCATTTGGAGTCAAATACAGGTGTATTTATCAATACAGATATCCCTTTATCAAACAGTGTCTGTACATTTTAGAACAAACAGTATGTCAGACAGAGAGGTGACAGGCTCTTCACCTGCGAGTGGCAGAGGGACAAACATTCCAGGCCCAGGGCGCAGCACAGCAAGGGGACGTCGCATCAGGGGTCACTCGGTGAGGCCACAACGCCGCTGTCATCTAGCGGCCCGTGTGCTAAACAGAAAAAAAAAGGGGGTTCTTGTTTGGGTTTGGGACTGGGTTTATCCACTTCCCCCCAGATGACATCTGAAAACCCCCCAAGAGTCGGGGGGGAAATGTCAGCAAAAACCCTTTAAAGTTGGCAGGGCCCGGGGGAAGCGGGTCACCCGGGCCCCTCCCCTGTCCCCCACCCGCCCCCCGCCCCCATCTGGTTCCCTCAGCCAGGATCAAACTATGTGGTCTGGGCTCAGTCCCAAAATTATTTTTAACGGGGATGAAAAATTTAGGGGGGGCAGCCCAGCGCTACTTGGCAGCGAAAAAAAGGGGGGCCCAAATTTCCCTGGTTTCTTAAAGGGGGTGGGCCCGGAAAAAGTATAGATGTTGGAGTGGCTTGGGGGGTCATGTTGTGAGGGGTCAGCCTCTGCTTTACCAAGACTGGTTTTGGGCAGCAGTGACGTTTGAACACAAATTTGATGATGATGTAGCCCACCGCACTTGGGGCCGGGTGAAACCAAAAGGGGTTCTTTATCGTCAGGGAAGAGGGCTCAGCTTGCGTGTCAGGCAGCGGCGCAGCCAGGGAAGTGGGGCGTGGGCCTGAGTAAACAGGGTAGCAACAGTGTGAGGTCGGGAGCCAAGGGCCCGGGGTAAAAAACCGCTTCGCAGGGCCCCAAAAAAGTTGGGGAACAGGGGCTCAGCGAGGCAGCGGCGACGTAGCACTCAGTGTTGGGGGGTTGGTGGTAAAATTCCCATACTCAGCGGTGTGGAGTTTTTTGCTAAAAAACCGTAGGAGCCGAATTTTGGGTATTTTTTTGAATTTTGTAGGGAGGGAAAATGAAGCTTTGGGCCCGGGAGCTAAGTTGGCACCCGGCCCTTTCTCAAAACATGCCGCGTAAAACCCTCCGGTGGCCTGGGAGAAACGTGGGCTCAGATGTGGTGGTCCTTTCCCGCCGCCCCAGCAACAGCAGCAGGGAGCAAAAGGGTCAGTGGGAAGCAGCCATTTTCAACCCGTCAAAAGGGGCCCCCACCTCTGAGAAAAGGGGGCTGTTTTCTTTTTCATTTATCTCCCGGTTTAAAATGCTCTGCTCCTCACACTTTTGGGAAAACAGTGTTCCAAGAGGCGATTGCAAAAAAGGGAAAAAAATTATGGTCCCCCCTTTCCCAAGGTGCAGAAGTGACCCACTCCCGTCAAAAATTGTTGGTCTGCGTCTTCCCTTTTCCAAAAAGGGGACCCCCTGCAAAATTCGAGGGGGCTAATGGTTTGTGCCGACTGAGCTGGAGAGTTCCAAGCCCTAATTTCTTTTCCAAAAAAGGAGTTCCCGCACTTTATAAATAAGTTGAACGAAGGTGGGGCCAGTCCCTTTTGGGTTATCGGTTTGTTCCAAAGGTGCACGGCAGCCCCGGGGGTCTGGAGCTGTTTTAAATACCCGGGCAGGGCCAGTTTCATGTCCTTTTCGGCCCATGGGTGGGAAAGTTTCTTCCCCCCCCGGCCCCACCAAAAAAATTGGACAGGAGACGCCGCTTTCTCCTACAACGTTTTCAAAAATGCGGGTCCCCCTTTTTTTTTTTTTGCCAATGTCCGCTCCTCCCCCTCCACCACCACCCCCATTCAGTCTCCAAAAAGTACTGCTCCATTATCCACATGAGTAGGGGCCCCAGCGGGGTCACGCGTTCTACACCCGGCTTGCCCCGGCGAAAAGAAGTCCCCACAGGGGAGGAACTGCCCACGTCATGCAGAAGAAATCGATGTGTGGCTTTCTCCCGCCCAACTGCAAAAAAGGAAAAACCCTGGTGGCGGAAAAATGGAGGAACATGGTGTCCGTGGGTGCACCGGGAGGGATGGGGCCATGCGCCCCCGCTTTGGGGCCGGTTCAATCTGGTTTTGAAAAGGTTTCCCGAAGTTTTTCCACGGGTCTTCAGAAGATTCTGAAAAAAGGCCAGGAAATGTGCATGCCTTCATCCTTTTTAAAAAAGCCGGAAAACCCTCCTCAGTTTCAGAAACAGAACGGCCCCCCCCAAAAACCAAATTTTGATTTTGCGATGCTTCCACCCCTTGGAAATTCCCGCCTTTACTGTTTGGGCCGACTGTATGGGAAAAAAGAAAAGGGCCAATTTAAAGATTTTTTTATGATCCCGGCAGAAAAGGGTACTCCCCTGTGTAACTTTGATGTCAGCCAGAGGCAGCTCATGCGTGACACCTGCCGTTTGTTGAGGCCATTCGAGGAAGCCACATTATTTGTCAGTCGCCAGGACTACGGGATGAATAATGACTTTCCACTGCTTCATGTCCTGGAACAGATGCTGAAAAATCTGTCTGGGCAGGGGACTGGAGACGTGGCGACTACATCTCGCAGCCACATGAGTCCGGTGGGGACTGAAATGGAGGAGGAGGAGGAGGACATTGGAGCAGAAGCATTGTCTGGTGAAATGAGTGGATTTTCTACCCAGGTGACAAGAGAGGAGGAGCAGGAGTAGCTGGAGGAGGAAGCTGGAGATGAGGAAGACGAGGCAGATGACCCGCAAGCACCGTGGCAGTATACAGTGGAGATGGAGGCAGGGAGCCCCTCGGAGTCACTTGTGCAGATGGCCCGCAGCATGCTGATTTGCCTGGCTAGTGACAGCCGAATAGTCAGCATCCGGCAGAGGGATGACTTCTGGCTCTCCACCCTATTGGACCCTCGCTACCGGTCCAAAATGGGAGCCTTTTTCCCAGCTATTGAGAGGGAGGACAAACTCAAATACTATAGGGAAATCCTCCGTAGTCAGTTGGCCGCTGCCTATGAGCGGCATCATCCTTTCTCTGACAGGTCTGACCGGGGGGGTTCTTCTGCACTCACGTACTACTGCCGCGGCTGCCGGGGGAAGGTGGGGTGGTCGGAGCAGTACCAGCTCCATCAGCAGCAACCTAAGTCTGGAGTCACTGATGAGCAGTTTCCCTTCACCCGCTAGTGAGGAGGGCAGTCGCCAGCAGCAGCAGCAGGCCCGGGAAAGCATCCCCTTTGAACCAACCAGGTGGTGGCCTACTTGGACAGCACTCTGCCTCCCCATTTTAGAAGATCCTCTGGACTACTGGGCAGCCAAATGGATGTGTGGCCGAAAACTTGCCGAGTTTTGCAGTGGAAGAAGCTGTCCTGCCGGCCAGTAGTGTGGCATCAGGGCGGGTGCTCAGTGCGGCGGGGGCCATTGTTCCCCCAAGGAGAACCGCTTTTTCCAACGGGAAATGTGGAACGACTGACCTTTGTCAAGATGAATCAGGCGTGGATCGGCCAGGATTTCCAAACACCAATGCCTTAGGCGTCAGACTACATCAGCCATGACTAGGGTTGAGCGATTATTATCGACAAAGTTGAAATCGGCATAGTTTTTATGTTGATCGAAATTTTTAGATCATGCGATAATTTAGGTTAAAATCTGTGCATCATCTATTAAGATCGCGCCATTTTCGGCGTTCCTGTCTTTTTGGTGGCCAGCAAATCAGCTTACAGAATAGAGCAGGGTGAGATGTGTGTGCGACGTCATGACTAGGATGTGTATGGTTGCAATTGGCTGGAAAATCACATGCCCTCATTTTACTTTAGAACAGCCCTTCTGTTCAGCCTCAGTGCTCTCAGTGTCTCAGAGCAGTAGGCGTGCGCTCTGCTTGTGTCCAAACAGCTCAGCGAAATTAATCTATTTCTTCACAGAGAAAGCTCTACTGTTACCCGTGATCTTTACAACTTAGTTAGATTAGAGTTGGAAGATTTAATGAAGTTAGGTAGAGAATTTTAACGGAGCATCTACCGCTGAAAAGTCACGGGGGGGAGCGGAGGGGGGGACCCCGCGGGCAAACACAGACAAGCTCTGTAAAAATACTGGATAAAGTTCACCAAGATTTTGTGTAGACATTGCACTGCAATAGCTTTATTATTAACAGTTTTCTATTGAAATATTCATGGATATTGGGCAGCCTGAACTTATATTAGGACACACATTTTTCTAGTAATGCCCGGTCTCTTTGTTAGGTGCAAACTTCACCCTTTTAATTTTTCGATACATTTCAGACAGGTGTTCATTTTCAATTTTGCCCTTTTCCCCCTTTGTTGATATATCCATCTTGCGTTAATTTTGAATCCAGCAATTTTGTAGTCAGCACAGGTTGATAGGTGCCAAAAAAAAATCTTTTATTTTTTCCGAATACATTACAGATTTCGTGTTTTTTGCATTTTGCCCAGTCCAGATTTGTTGAAAGAGCAAACTTGCAGTAAAATTTGAATCCAGCAATTGTGTAGTTACCACAGGTGAATTGATAGGTGCCAAAAAATACCTTTTATTATCGAATACATTACAGATAGTGTTTTTTTTACTTTGGCGCACTACAGCTTTGTTTTTATTGAGGCACCTTGCACTTAAATGTGAATACTGCAATTTTGTAGTAACCCCAGGTGAATTGATAGGTGCCAAAAATACCTTGTATTATTTCCCAATAAATTTAAGATACGTGTTTTTTGACTTTGTGCACTACAGCTTTGTTCATTGAGGCACATTGCACTTTTAAAAGAGAATACTGCAATTTTGTAGTCACCATAGGTGAATTGATAGATGCCAAAAAATACCTTATATTATCGAAATACATTACAGGGTACGTGTTTTTTGAACTTTTGGCCAGTCCAGATTTTGGTTGATAGAGCCACCTTGCAGTTAAATTTTTAATCCAGCAAATTTTGTAGTTACCACAGGGGGAATTGAAGGTGCCAAAAAAATTACCTTTTATTATCGAATTTCATTACAGATAAGTGTTTTTTGCACTTTTTCCCAGTCCAGATTTGTTGATATATCCACCTTGCAGGTAAATTTGAATCCAGCAATTGTGTAGTTACAAATGTTTAATTTGATAGGTGCCAAAAAAATACCTTTTATTATCCGAATACATTACAGATACGTGTTTTTTGCACTTTTGCCCAGTCCCCGATTTGCGGATAGAGCCACCTTGCAGTTAAATTTGAATCCAGCAATTGTGTAGTTACCACAGGTGAATTGATAGGTGCCAAAAAATACCTTTTATTATCCGAATACATTACAGACACGTGTTTTTTGCACTTTTGCCCAGTCCGAAATTTTTTGATTCAGCCACCTTTGCAGTTAAATTGGAATCCGCAATTGTGTAGTTACCACAGGTTATTGAAGGTTTGCAAAAAATACATTTTTATTAATCGAATAAATTTCAGATACGTGTTTTTTCACTTTGGCGCACTACAGCTTTTTTGATAGATCTACTTTGCATTTTAAATTTAAATTATAGCAATTTTGTAGTCACCACGGTGAATTGATAGGTGCCAAAATACCTTTTATTATCCGAATACATTTCAGATCGTGTTTTTTCACTTTGGGCGCAGGCCAGCTTTGTTGATAGATCTACTTTGCAGTTAAATTTGAATACAGCAATTTTTTTAGTCACCACATGTAAATTTGATAGGTGCCAAAAAATACCTTTTATTATCCGAATAACATTTAGATACGTGTTTTTTCACTTTGGGCAGGCCGCTTTATTGATAGTTTCTACTTTGCATTTAAAATTTGAATCCAGCAATTTTGTTTTGATTTGAGGGATTTGAGAATAGCTGTGATTTGCCGTCTTGTAATAAGAGACTTTCCAAAGCTCTTCCATACCTTCAAAAATTTTTATATTTCTGAACATGGAGCGAAATTCAGGTGGTAAGCGAGAAAAGAGGGGGGTAGGACATGGAGGTAGCGGTACGAGAGAAGGTGCTCCTTCCAGTGCTGGCGACAACACGCATGCCAGCGGATCGTCAGTTGCAGGAAAGGTCAGGCCTGTCATCGCTGGTTCACGGCCCTGTGAATCTCGTAACGAAACAGCGTCGCCAAATTTTCCTTCAGTGGTTAATGCAACTGCTCAGGAAGTCTTACCTCCCCGTCCTCCCAGTCACGGCCACAAATGTCGTCATCAGCATCATCAGCATCCGTCCAACATGAAGCAGCCCAAATGTCAAGTCGTGTACCTACCACTGTGGATAATCTATTTTCTGAAGACTTTGATGACAAAATGCGGTTGGGGTCACAAGGCATGTTAAAAGATCAAGAGGCCAAAGAGGATGATTTTCTCTGCTCTGACGCCCAGTTACTGATGCCATCAGAGGAGAAGGAAGCCGGTCAATCGGTAAAAATCCCGGGTGGTCGGCAACGCCTTGCAGTCCCTCTTGTTTGTAGTCCGCAGCTCTTGGATGCAGAATGTCAGGACGACGAAGTCACCTGTGTTGATGATGATGATGATGACGACATTGCGGATCCAACGTGGTCTTTTCAGCAGAATTTGCTTGCGAGCGCTTCATCACTGGACGAGGAGGAAGATGATGGGGTAGTGTCAGTACGGGTTCCACCTCAAAAAGGGAGAGGGCGGTCGCAGAAGTCCGCTGATTCCGCCAGCCACGGTCAGCGCAAACCCCGCTCCTCGCTTATCGCCGTCAAAAAGGTCCAGGACCTCTCAAGCCTGGGCCTTCTTTGAGCAAGCCTCTGATTCACCCAGCGATGTCATATGCCGCCTTTGCCGTAAACGCATAAGTAGAGGCAAGAACCTTAGGTGGTTAACCACCACCAACATGTCTAGTCACATGCAGCGAATGCATGAGTTGAAATGGAGGCAACACTTGGCCAAAAAAAGGCCAGACCGACGCCGGGCCTCCAACCATTATCACACCCTCTGTCTCCGCCTCCTCCTCCGCCACCACCAAGCGTTCCTCAGCTGCCCATGTCTCTCAGAGTCATGATCAGGGATCAGCCTCCGCTTCAGCCTCCACCGTCGCCCGAGTACCAACAGCACCACCAGAGACCCATCCTACCCCTTCTCCTTCCGCCAGTTTGACGACCTGCACGCCGTACAGCGGCCAGTCTAGCAGCCAGCCTTCGGTCTTCCAGGTTTGGGAGCAGAAGAAACACTTTAACCTAAACCATCCCAAAGCCAAAATCCTGAATGTCGGCATTGCCAGGCTTTTGGCCTTGGAAATGTTGCCTTTCCATCTGGTGGACACAGATGGGTTCCGCCATGTCATGGCCCTTGCCTGCCCCCAATACCAGATGCCGAGCAGGCATTTCTTTGCCAGAAAAGCCGTACATGCCCTGGCCAGCCACGTGTCATCTACAATTTCAAGCGCGTTGTCTGCATCTGTGGCCGGAAAAGTCCATCTGACCACCGACACATGGACTAGTAAGCACGGCCAAGGCCGCTATATCTCTGTGACAGCTCACTGGATGAGCTGGGTGGATGTCTCTGGGGGTGACGGTGGCTCTCAGGCTCGGCGCACGCTCTTCAAAACCGCAGGGATGGTGCAGGGTTCTTTCCCCAAGGTCCTCTGGTGGCAACACATGCCCAGAGAAACAAGGCCGTGTTGAAATTAATCTGTCTTGGAGACCGTTCACACACAGGTCAGGAGCTGTGGACGGCTCTCCGCAACGAGACCGAGCGCTGGCTGGGTGCCAAGAACCTTGAGCCAGGCAAGTTGGTGTGTGATAACAGGCGAAATCTGCTGGCCGCCCTTAAGATCGGTAGGCTGGAGCACATCCCTTGCCTGGCACATGTCATGAACCTTGTCGTCCAGAAATTTCTAAAGAGCTACCCGGGTCTGGGACTCCCTGTGAGGAAGGCTCAAAGTCTGAGTTCGCACTTCTCCCGTTCGCACCCTGTTCGTCCCGCTGGCTGCGTTGCAGCGTCAGCTCGGCCTCCCCATCAACCGTCTCATTGTTGACGTGGCAACATGCTGGAATTCCCACCCTCCACATGCTCCAGCGATTGTGGGAGAGCGCAATGCCATTACGCAGTACGAAGTGACACATGGCCTGAAAGCAGCGGTGCGGACTCGGGGTGTTGAGCCACCGGAGTGGAGGCAGGTGAAAGAGCTCTGCACCTTTCCTTGCCAGTTTTGAAAAAGGGCCACCAAAATGGTCGTGCAGACAATTGCCCTTGTCAGCATGAGCATTGTGGTGATCTTAGTTCTGGACGATCGTTGGACACTCTGAAACAAACAGGTCCGCCAGAGGGGAGGAGGAGACGGAACAGATGCGGACACGGAGTCTTTCTTCCCCGTCAAATCCACAAGGCCCGACAGTTTCACAATTTAAACGGTCTTATTAGGCAGTGGTTCGGGGGTCCAGAGCTAGTGCAAGGTGGCGCATCAGCCCCTCAGGGTGCATCTCTCAGGAAAAGTCAGGGCTGTGTTTACGCTGTGCCGGTGGCAGCGGAGGAGGAGGAGGTTTTCCTAGACACCGCTGTTCCCGACGTCCCTGCGTTGGTTATAGGTTGGCGCGACTTTGAGGCGGTGGAGGAGATGAGGAAGATCAGTTTGCTAGTGCCCTCGACCCAGAGGCTTGGGAAATCAAGGCTCCATCTCTCAATGGTGCTTGGATGTCCATTTCCTCCAACAGATCCTCGCATTAAGGGCCCAGCAAAATGAACAACAGTTACGGGGGTGGCCACCCCCCTGGATCCCCGGTACAAAAACAAAACTCAGCATTTTCCCTTCCACCCACCCAAATAGAGATTTAAAATGCAGGAACTGGAGACATCTGTTGCGTCTGCTTCACGTTCCCCAAAATGTCACGGGGGAAAACCCACTCAGCGACGTGACAGCAGTGGGAGTGCCAAAGTAGCGGCAGCGCAGCAGGCAGGCAGGGTGGCAGAAGCCTAATGGGTGACCTCTGGCAATCTTTATTTACCACCTCACCAACGCATGCAATGCAGGGCACACATCCAACACACTGGAGACCAGTTAAGATCATGGTGCACGACTATCTGCGTCTCAACACCGTTGTTTTTGTTTTGTTTTCCCGGACCCAATAGCTTCTGGGTATCCAAATGGACAAAGGGCCCCGAGCCGCTCGCCACGCCATAGAGGTGTTGCCCTGCCCAGCACCCAGCGTCATATCTCAGGGGACTTCAGCACAGCTGGAGGAGTATTCCCAGAAAAACGCACCCGGCTTTCCACAGAAAATGTGGATCGTTTGACTTTCATCAAGATGAATAGGCAGGGAAATCTTGATGATGTTTGTGGCCCCCAAATTTTGCCGAGGTCACCGATTAGTTCCCGGTTATTCACATTCCTCTTCAAAAAAGAAATGGTCTCTTGAAAATTTTTTTAAAATGTCATTTCTTACTGCAATTTTGATTCTCTTTCCAAACAGTTCATTTGCTGGTTTTGCTGTGAGGAGACTGTATAAGACACCAAGGTTTCATGACAAACCCCGTATTCCATTTACTCACTTTATCTGTAGAAGTTTTCGCATTGTCAAGGGTTTTTTTAAGGTCATGTTGCTGTGAGATACAGCTATTATTATGGTCCTTTGGAACAGAATGTGGCTTTTAAGTGGCATTTCTCCCTCAAAATTTTTATATAGTGGCTGAGAAGTCTTTTTTATAATTTTTTGGGTCATGTGCTTTGAAATGCAGCAATACTACAGGTACTATTATAAAAAAAAATGTTGTTTATAAAATACATTTGTTCTTATAATTGTCCAAAGTGGCTCAAGGGGCATGCTTTTATTTTTGGGGCATTTTGCTTTGAAATGCAGCTATTACTACAGGTCCTATTATAAAAAAAATGTTGTTTCTAACAGACATTTGTTCTTCAAAATTTTCCAAAGTGGCTCAAGGGTCATGCTTTGAATTTTTGGGGGCATTTTGCTTTGAAATGCAGCTATACTACAGGTCCGATTATAAAAAAAATGTTGTTTCTAACAGACATTTGTTCTTCACAATTGTCAAGAGTGGCTCAAGGGTGATGGTGCTGTCAGAAACAGGAATAGGTAGGACAATGTTAATGGACACATATTGCAAAATGACTTGTTTTTGCAAGATCTTTAACATAGCTAGCAATCCCTGTATTGAGACAACCATTTATACAATTTAAAAAAGAGAAACAAAGACATGGTGGGATTCCTTCCCATTTTAAAATGTGTTTTCTAGAATTAAACTACTAAAAAACTTGATGTACAAAAAAGCTGGTAAAACTTGACAAAAAGGGAGGTACAGGAAAACTGACCAGATGTAGGTTATTCAGAGGACTGGAGTATGGAGCACGGACAGAGAACAAAATACAGAGACAATTTCCTCCAGCACGTTGAGTAAAATGAGAAAAAGAATGCCAAGAAAAAGGGCCCCTTGGGTGGAACAGGAGCGTTAACCACCAGTATTTCCAAGTGAAGCTCAATTGGTCCGCATATACGGAGGGGCAAGCGCTACCCCGGACCAAGGGACAGTATATGTCCAGTGAAACTAAAATGGTGGTTGAAAGACTCCTTTGTCGGCACTTTTTAATCTGGGTCATGCAGGTTTGGGGCTCATGCTGTGGCCAGGACAGGTATAGTCAATGTCCAGTGAAACTAAAATGGTGGTTGAAAGACTCCTTTTCCAGACTTTTTAATCTGTGGGGAAGGGCATGTTTAAAGGTCATACTGCGGTACAGGACAGATTTATTAATGTCAATTCAGCTAAATTTGGGGGTTGAAAGACTCCCTTTTTTCCCGGACTTTTTTAATCTGGGGGTCATGCGGTTTGGGGCTCCCTGCTGGTTCCAGGACATGATATTCAATGTCCAGTTCAAGTTCAATGATGGTTCAAATCATACTGCCTTCTGGCACTTTTTAATTTGTGGGTGATGCAGGTTTAAGGGTCATGCTGTGGTACAAGACAGGGATAGTGAAGGGTGTGTGATTTTTTTTCTGTGGCTTTTATAGCCTAAGTTTTGTTGCCTAAGATGTAGCACATATCCATTTGACTGTTGTGGATGTTTTAAATTCCCGCTTCTCCAGCCTGTTTGGGTGTAAGAATGAAGGGTTGTTGCTCTCCCATAGACTTTAATGGTCATCGATCATAATCTACCATCGACTATCGACTATCTTGTCGATGATGGTCGACTATCGACCATCGACCGATGTCGATGGCCAACGTAATCGCTCAACGCTAGCCATGACGCCTCACCCAAACTGTGAGAAATGAGTCTGGGTTCAAACTTTCCCGCCTCAGCCCCTATTTGTTGCCGCCACCCGCCTGATGCCACAATTGCTGACAGTTTCTCCATCTGCCACCAACCATCTTTTACCAGGGATGGTATTGCCACCACCTCAAAACTCTGTCTTGTGCCACTGTTTTGACCTCATGCTGCTGTTGTTGCTGGTGCCATGAATCCCCACGTGTCATTGTGCCATGTCTGACTCATGCTGTGCTGCGTGACCTACCACTGTGTCATTGTGCCATGTCGACCTCATGCTGCTGCTGTGGCTGCTGCCGTGACCTAGACACTATGTCATTGTGCCACTGCCTTACCTCATGCTGCTGCGGCTGCTGCCGTGACCTCCACACTGTGTCATTGTGCCACTGTCTGACCTCATGCTGCTGCTGTGGCTGCTGCCGTGACCTACACACTCTGTCATTGTTCCACTGTCTGACCTCATGTTGCTGCTGTGGCTTCTGCCGTGACCTACACACTGTGTCATTGTCCCACTCTGTGGCCTACTCCTGTTTTTGCCACCTCCAGAATGTCTTTGTGCCACTGTCTGACCTCATGCTGCTGCTGCCGTGACCTACACACTGTGTCATTGTGCCACTGTCTGACCTCATGCTGTTGCTGTGGCTGCTAGCGTAACCTACACACTGTGTCATTGTGCCACTGTCTGACCTCATGCTGCTGTGTGGCTGCTGCCGTGACCTACACACTGTGTCATTGTCCCAATCTCTGGCCTACTCCTGTTTTTGCCACCTCCAGAATGTCATTGTGCCACTGTCTGACCTCATGCTGCTGCTGCCGTGACCTCCACACTGTGTCATTGTGCCACTCTGTGGCCTACTCCTTTTTTTGCCACCTCTAGAATGTCATTGTGCCACTGTCTGACCTCATGCTGCTCCTGTGGCTGCTGCCGTTACCTACACACTGTGTCATTGTGCCACTCTGTGGCCTACTCCTGTTTTTGCCACCTCCAGAATGTCATTGTACCACTCTCTGACCTCATGCTGCTGTGGCTGTCGCCGTCACCTCCACACTCTGTCACTGATGTTGTCACCTGAGCCCTCAGCTTGTTTTTTTTCAGTTGTCGCTTGCATGACTTTATCAGGCTGTAACGGTCCCGGACGTAGGAGTGGATCCACTGGACCACCGCAAGCGATGGTGTAAGCCACGCCAGGGAACGGAATCTAAGTAGGTCCCGGTTTTCACCTGAGCCCGCCGCAAAGCAGGATGGACTTGCTGCGGCAGGAGTCTACCAGGTTGTTACCCCTGACGTGACTTGCTTGCGGTGGCTGCCGAAGTATAGCGTGGTGCAAAATCGTAAGACAGGCTCGTAGTCGGGGACAGGCAGAAGGTCAGGACAGGCGGCTATGGTTCGTGGTCGTGGACAGGCAGACGGTCAGGGCAGGCGGCAGAGATTCGTGGTCAAGAGACAGTAGCGAGGGTACGGTACACGGGAGATCAGAACGAGACAATAGGGAACGCTTTCTCAGTAGGCAAGGCATTAAAGATCCGGCAGGGAGTGAGCGGAAGCGCCCAGGTTAAATAGAGGCAGTGCCCGGCAATAACCCAATTACCGGCGCACTGCCCCTTTAAATTTCACAGAGCCGGCGCGCGCGCGCCTTAGAGCTTGGGAATGCGCGCACCGGGCAGCAGGTGGCTGCAGGGCCTCAGGAGCGCGGCCGGGTGAGTAACGGCACGCAGGGGGGCGAGTGCGACTGCCGCCCGACACCCGGGCAGCGGCGGCACTCGCCCCGGGGGTAGCGGCAGAGCCGCGGCGGCGCCCGCAGCCCGGGTCACGGGCGCCGGCCGCGACACAGGCTACATTCCCCCTTCAGTTTTTTGGTCAGTTTTGCCCTCTTAAGTGCCCAGGGAATTTTAGAGTGAAGCGATTCTAAGAGCGGCGGCAGTCATGTGCGTGTCACACTAAAACACAACATTGTATGAAGACCAAACCAAGCTCCCTCTGCATATTTAAGCATGGCACAACGTTCTACAGCACCCTGCAGGCTCTGTGCAGCCTGAAAATAGCTGTTTTTTAACGTGATTCGTCCCGAAGTAATTCGGAACGAAGTTATTTTTTGTCGGGAAATTCGGCGAAGTGAACGAACCGAATTTCGGGAAATTCGCCCATCTCTAGATGCCACATGTTCTTTTCCTGTATCTATATCTTCCCTCATTGTTGGCTTCAGACAGGATTTTACATAGAAACATACACCTCCCCCCTTCCGGTGTCACTTCTAAATAGACTGTAACCCTGTAAATTAACCACCCAGTCGTAGCTTTTGTCCAGCCATGTCTCAGTTAACCCCACTATGTCATATTTTTCTTCAGCAATTAATAATTGTAGTTCATTTATTTTGTTGGTCAGAATCCTGGCATTGGTCAGCTTGCAATTTAGAGATTTTTCAGTTTTTATTCCTTTCTCCATGATCTTTTTAACTATTGCTACACCCCCTGATTTATTATTAGTTCCCAGCTCTCTATCTTCACTATCTTGCACGCTATCTTTGTAGTTACCCTCCCCGTGGGCCCTAGTTTAAATATTCCTCCAACTTCCTGGCCATTTTGTCCCCCAATACAGCTGCACTCTCCCCATTTAGGTGCAGCCCGTCCCTAGCATAGAGTCTGTAGCCAAGACAGAAGTCAGCCCAGTTCTTTACTACTTGTGTAAAAATAATTTATTTTTCTATTTTGCTTTGCAAAAATGTAGTTGTCTGTCAACAGAGCTGTGCACTGAGCGCTATAGTTTTCATTGGTATCATTTTGGGCTGTATGCAACTTTTTGGCCACCTTTTTATTACAAGTTATGGGAGAGACAAGGCAACAAACAAAAAGCAGAAATTGTGAGCAAAATGCAAGCAGATTCCATGCAGAAACTCACACTTACAATACTTTGTGTGAACTTTCCATAAACTACTTAATCCACACAGTCTAGCAACATCCAGCCAATAATACCTTGTGCTGGGGTCTATAAAGATATATGCCCCCCCTCCAAATAATGCCTCTCACATAAATAAAAATATACAAATAATTATAGCTACAGTTGAAACAAGAAGTTTGCATACTGTCATGGAACGTACCGCGATACCCGCTCCGGGCCGCGACTGTCCTCGCTCTGCTCCACGATCCCCAGCTCGCGCTCCTGCTTCCCGTCCCCATTCAGTCAAGTGATCTTCCCCCATATCCATTCAATCAAGTGAGCTTCCTAGGATGCGCGGCAGCTCTTCAAGATTTAAAGGGCCAGCGTGCCGTTAATTGGTTAATTGCTGGGTGCTGACCCTATATGTTGTTGACTCCTCCAACACTCTCTGCCAGAGTATTGGTGTTCCTTAGTGCGTTGCAGAGAGTTTTGGAGTGAGTTTTGTCTACTTGTGTACAAGTCCGTTCCTGCTATCGTTTTCTGACCACGTTGTCTGCCACTTGCCCTAACCTTACCACCTGTCCCCGACTACGCCATTGTCTTATGATTTTGTACTACGCTGCACCTCAGCCGAAACTGCAAGCATGTCATGCCAGGGGTAGCGACCTGATAGTTTCCCGCCGCAGCAAGTCCATCCTTCTTTGCTGTGGGCTCTGGTGAATAATCGGGGCTACTTAGACTGCGCTTCCTGGTGTGGCTTATACCATCGCTTGCAGTGGTCCAGTGAATCCACCTACATCCATGACATATACACTATATAAAAAAACACATATGCACTATTTTTCACTATCTGACATGAAATCAGAATAAACATTACCTGTCTGAGGTCAATTAGGATTACCAAAATTATTTATATTTGCCAAATGCCAGAATAATGTGAGAGAGAGAATTTGTAAGGTATTTATTGCTTTCTGCAAAGTCAAAAGTTTACATACACTAGGATTACTATGCCTTTAAACAATTTGGGACAACACATATGGTGATGTCATGTCTTTGGATGCTATGGTTTATTGGCAACATCTGCGTTAATTAGAGATACACCTGTGGATGTGTTTTAGTGTACACCAAAACACACTGCTTCTGTGTGTAACATCATGAAAAAGTGTAAAGAAATCAACCAAGATATCAGGAAAAGAATTGTGAACTTACACAAGTCTGGTTCATGCTTGGGTGCAATTTCCAAATACCTGAAGGTGCATTGTTCATCTGTACAAACAGTCATACGCAAGTACAAACAAGATGGGAAAGTCCAGCCATCATACTGTTCAGGAAGGAGACAGGTTCCTGTGTCTCAAAGATGAACGTGTTTTGGTCTGATGTGCATATCAACCCAAGAACAAAAGAAGAAAACCTTGTGAAGATGCTGGAGGAAGCTGGTAAGTTTGTGTCATTATCCACATTGAAACATGTACTGTATCAACATGGGCTAAAAGGCCAATCTGCCAGGAAGCAGCAATCACTCCAAGAGAACCATATAAAAGGGATCTTATTGTTTGCAAATGCACACAGGAATAAAGACTGGAATGCACACAGGAATAAAGACTAAACTAAAATTTAACTGTTATCCATAATGACCGTCATTACGTTTGGAGGAAAAAGGGAGAAGCTCGAAAGCCTAAGAGCACCATCCCAACTGTGAAACATGGGGGTGGCAGCGTCATTTTTTGGGTTTGTTTTGCTGCAGAAGGGACTGGTGCACTTCTCAAAATATATGGCATCATGAGGAAAGAAGAATATGTGCAATACTGAAGCAACATCTCAAGACATCAGCCAGAAAGTTAAAGCTTGGGCAGAAATGGGTCTTCCAGGTAGACAATGACCCAAAGCATACTGCCAAACTGGTTACAAACTGGCTTAAGGATAACCAAATCAATGTATTGGAGTGGCCATCACAAAGCCCTGATCTCAATCCTATTGAAAATTTAGAGGCAAAGCTGAAAAGGCAGGTACGAGCAAGGCAACCTACAAACATGGCTCAGTTACACAAGTTCTGTCAAGAGGAATGGGCCAAAATTCCTACCAACTATTGTGAGAAGCTTGTGGAAGGATATCCAAAATTTTGATCCAAGTCATAAAGTTTAAGGGCAATGCCACCAAATACTAATGAAATGTATGTAAACTTTTGACTTTGTATATTTGGCATTTGGCAAATATAAATAATTTTGCTAATCCTAATTGACCTAAAACAGGTAAGGTTTATTCTGATTTCATGTCAGATAGTGAGAAAAACATGCACATGTGTCTTTTTATACAGTGTATGTAATCTTCTGGTTTCAACTGTAGATTCTTTGTATGATATCTCTAAACAATAATCAGTTACCAAATAAAACCACTGTATAAGAAGCAAACAACCCCACACTGTCACTATACAAACCAATATTCCAATAAAAACAGTATACCAAGACCACATACTACCGCCACATTATCACCACATATTATCACCATATAGTGGCTGAATAATATTACCATACTGTTACTGACCAAGCTAGTATACTAAGACCAATATCATAAACAATAACAACTAGAGCCAAAGAGTATTACCACTATACTGTTTCTGAAAATAAACAATTGCACAATTACCAAACTTACCTCCATGCAGTGACCATATAGAGGTACTGTAGATAGCAGTTGTACACAGATGCTCTGCAGACATCTAAGTGATTACAGTACAGTTACTTCCAAGACAGATGATGTCTTCTCTTATGAGTCATTATTTTTTCATCTGACTCAGACTGCTATGAAGACTTTCCCATCCCACAACTTGTCCCTGCAGAATTATCCGCATAAACATGTACATGACTATTTAGCTTGTATAACTCCTACTCTTCAGTACCACAGACCAAACTGCATCCTGAAAAAATATCATACATGATGTATTAGTTCATATGCTAGCTTGGAAACCACATGGAGAGTCCTCATTTTCTTGGAAGTCCCTAAGTTAACTTTATAACTATTGTGATACTGGGGAGCATGAGGTGTCAGCATTTTGTGTTGGCACTTAGAGTATGCGGGGCAGTCTACCTAATCCAATAGAATGGGTGTTACCAATAGGATGTAAGCCAGCATGGTGCATAACACGTAACCGTATGGCTGACATCTTATAGAAGCCAATTTTTTTTTACTTATTCAAAAGATCTGCCATATATGTACTGTACAGTAGATGTGTAGTCCCCCAAACCGCTGTGCATATACAGCACAGTGATGGCACAGATTTAGAACATACGATTGCAACTCTTCTCCAATGGATGAGATTAAAGCTAGATCTGTTCTTACCCATTTATCCCTTGAGTTGATGCGGTCAATTAAGATCTCCAGGTTTATCATCTTCATACATATATTAGGCCCTGACAGTTATATTGGCAATATTATTAGTATAAGTACCATTATATCTATTATAATACCATGTACCATTTTAGTATTATTATATGCAAAATGGTACCAATACAAAATACTAATGACTGGGACGTATCTTGCCCCATATTTAGCGCAGTACGAAATATGGGGTGAAATACGTCCCAGTTTAAGCCGTGTGAACATAGCCTTAAGGTCATTAATCTCTCATATGTGCCATAATATTCAGTCATGACATAGTTATAAAGGTATACTTTTTTTATATGTCCATGTGAAACTGGTCTTTCTTGCAGACTAATTTGAAAGATAGATAGGAGATTTTTTTCACTACATAATCTAGCAACATAATGCTATTATTCAAAATAGTTTGCTTCCAGCCAATTAAATTACATGGTGTGGATGGGAAAGAGTTAATTTGATGAACTGCTATTATATATTATATATACTATTTATAACAACAATAATGTAAACATGATAAAATGTATATCTAAGTAGAGGATAAAGTCCAATATAGTCAGTTCACCCTCAGTAGAGATCACATGGAGAAGCACAGAGAGGTAAGAAGCAGCCTCAGACACAGAAATCCAACATAAAGATAAGTCCAGCTTCAATCCAAGTGCTCGATAGTAAAATTCCAAGACTTTATTGGTCATTCATGTTAAAAGCGTATATGGTTACAAAAACACAGCAAACATGATGCGTTTCGGAGACACCTCCTTAGTCATAGCGTGATCACCAATGCAATTCACCGGGTTTTAAAGCCCCTTTACATATTAACCCTTGCATTACAGATAAAAATCATTGAAGTAAAAACAACACATTATATTAAAAACAAATAAGTAAACCTGTTTTGGAACTTGTGCAATCAGTATTGATACATCAAATCATGCCTTTTATTTAAGCCCCCGGCGAACATGTGGTGAGTTGGTAGATCCACCATACCTCTCTGCTCAGGAGTTTTTTATAGTGGTCACCTCCCCTAATTGGCCGGTGGACCTTTTCCATACCAGAGAAGGTAAAACCAACTGTACTTCCCTCATGTAAAATGTTTAGATGCCATAGATATGCCTAGCTGGCCTCTGAATATCTGATAAATGTCGGTGGATTCTGACTTCGAGCTCTGTGGAAGTATATCCTACATGTTATACATTGCATAATGAGGTATACAAATTTTGTGTTGCAGATAATGTGCAATGCAATGTCAAACATATCCCCATTAACAACTGAACTAAACACTTTGCTTACTTGCATGTAATTGCATGCTGTGCAATGTATATAGCCACATTTATATGAACCGCTACATTTTAACCAGTGTTCTTTTTTACTAGGATCTTCAGATAAAAACATGCTAGGGGTTCCTAATGTAGGACCTTTTCTAGAAACAAATCTAATACTATCATCTTCTATCACTTTCCTTATGTTCTCTTGAATCGTTAATAATGGAAGATGTTTTCTAATGGTGGAGGTAATATTTTGATATTGGGGACTATACATAGTGGAAAAAAACTATGGCATTTTTAGACTTCAACACTCCCTCAGATTTGTGTTCTTTATTGCAATCCAAAAGTTTCATCTGTAACATTGAGGCAACTTTCTTAATGGCTCTGTCTAAATTTCCCTGTGGATAGCCTCTCTTATCAGGCTTCCCTTTGATACGCTTGATACTGGTCATCTGAAGAATGTCGTTTAGTTCTAATAAGTTCCCCTACTGGAATATTTTTTATGATAAGGACTGGGTAGCAAGATGTGGCCTGCAAGATAGAGTTTCTGGCCATATCATATTTCCAGGAAACAAGAAGAATCACAGGCAAGTAGCTAAGAAGCAGACTGGTTTCAATACTCCACCTCAGCCACAGATTGGACATGGGTATGAAAGCCTAATTGGCTCTGTTCCAACCCTAGGCTGAGACTAGGTCAGAAGACAGAAAAACCTTAAAGAGATAATACTCAATTTCTGACAAGAGTTTTATGTAAATGCTGAAGTATTTCAGTATTACAGGCTCTTAGGAATGTTGCGTGTTACTTCATGATAGTTCTGTAATACTACATGTGATAACACATGCTAGAGATTGCATGACATTACAAATAAAAAGAGTATAAATCCATATAAAATCACAGGCACTTGGACATACTCTTGGTGCAGTAAAATGGTTGTGCTCATAAACCCTTGACTTTAGAATAACTATCCCCCCCAACCTGGCCAACTACTAACCATACCTCTGGCTCCCTGGACAAAAACCACTTTATTTACTACTGATGTGGTGTCAAAGGCAATGTTAAAAAACAGCAATAAGACATTTTTCAACTTAAATAACCATATAAAATGCAGCATAAATCTAAAATACATCAACATTAAACACTGAAATCATGGGAGAGAAGGTCCTTAAAGGCAGCTCCACTCACTTTTTTCACCAATACTAGTGAAGATAATCATGATATTAATAATGATAATTAAGCTTAACTGCTTTCATCAACCCAAGGGCACCAGAATCACTTAACCAAATGCTCTCATCAAAAATATAGTTCATGCCCCTATTGCTTTGTGCACCACTCCCAAGCATTTTATCACCTCCAAGGACCCTCTTTGAATGCTCCTTGCTGTTGTGACTGTATCACTAACTCTACAAACTGCTGTCTTGAGGACAATAAGGCCGGAACTTCTGACTTTCACCATCTGTTCCTAGGATGGCCTACCTCACCTTGTCTCTACCTTAAAATATGTTTCCCTCCCTTGCCAGGCTTTTATGCTCCTACTATTGCGTTCACTAGTTCTTTGCCACCATCCTATTTAACCTAAGTCCTCCCTGCTTTTTCCATCAGTAAACCTGCGCTAGACCAACCTAAGGTACAACCCGCTTCTTTCTAAACAGATTAAACAGGGTTTGCAGAAAGGGACACATTCAGTTGGGATGTGTCCAATATATCTCTGGTAAAGATGTTTGCTACTTAATTTTCTAGATGGAATTTCGATCTTGATATCTGGCCTTTGATTTTGAGCTTTGAGTTTCTGAAACCCTTTGACCTGTCAGGCTTCATCAACTCATGCGCGCAAAAACAGTGCTGTCTCATGGGACTTTATGTGACAATTTCAAACTACTGCCAAAACTGAAATCTGCATAGTCTGTGACCTTGCAAAGCTGAGTTGAGAGACTTCATCTACTGTGACTGGCAAGAATATCACAAAATTTTGACAAGTTCAAGGAATACAATTTTTCAGTCAATATTATTTTGGGAATGGACAGTTTGAAATTACAAAAAGCCAGAATTGCTGTTCTGTGTCAAACAGTTAGCACAGAAGATATGAATGAAGATGTAAGCTTTTTCATAAAAACCCATAAACACAAATCAAATGTCTTTCTTGTTTTCCAATATCTATCTATCCATCTATCTATCTATCTATCTATCTATCTATCTATCTATCTATCTATCTATCTATCTATCTATCTATCTATAGATATATCTCTCTCTCTCTCTCTCTCTCTCTGTATATCTATATATATATATATATATATATATATATATAGATATAGATAGATAGATAGATAGATAGATAGATAGATAGATAGACAGATAGATATTGGAAAACAAGAAAGACATTTTTTTACATACACACATATATATATACATTCTATAATAATGGGAATACAGTATATTTTGCTCTTATGGATTTCAGTAAGAAAAAAAGTGGGCAGTCAAAGGAAATACATAAAAAACAGGGATTTACAAAAAATATGTTTTAAAAATTCTGAACTGATACGAAGAAAAGGTGGCTCATAAACAGTACACAAGATCAGGTAAAGCTCTAAAACAGTGATTAATTTTTTTTTATCTGTGAGCGATAAGTAGACAGGAAAGTCCACTCATTCTTCAGATTTTTTTCTTTGCATCCTTCAATTATGAGAAGATATTGTAATTTATCAATATTCATCTGAAATAGACAAAAAGGGAGACAAAAAGACATCTGTGGTGAGTTTTATGAACAAAGTCTAAATTCAGATCTCTGAAGGTAGCTGCAGTTAGTATGCCTTATCTCCCATCATGTCTACAACCATCAATGACCTATTGTAGAGAATCAATGCAAGCCTGTGATTGTAGAGCAACATTTGAAGTTGGTGACTTGTTTGGTTAATAACATCCTTAATGCTGATAATTGTAAACTTCTGAAAACATTTGGGAAAATATTTTTACAGCAACATAACAACCCAATTAATTGCTATCTAGATCACAGGGTCGTTATTAAAGAAAGATGGAAATGGCAACAATACCAGTTATATATTTGGGATTACATGGATTTTAAAAGTAAAAAAATAAAATAAATACATACCACTTTTAAGCCTGTAGCTACACAGAGACTTAGGATAGGCTGCCGGTGAGTGAAAAGAGAGGATCCCAACTATGAAACCCCCCACCAGTAAGAAGGATGAAGTGCTGCAGCAACTTTACTAAGCTATCTATCAAATAATAATGATATGCATACAGTTGTTTCTTATATCATACCCTACTGGTCAAAAGTGTTAAAACCTTAATTCTTTCAGCTTTTTTTTTTAATATTAACACCGTTCTAGTTTAGCAAAGTAAGTTAAATGTTAAAAAAGTTAAAAAATAAGTAAAAAACATAAAATATGAAATTATAACCTCAAACACAACAATAGTCTCATGCCGGATACGAGCTCCTAGAGTAGGCTACTCAGTGGGGGAACAGAGAAAGGTGAGTATTTTTTTTTCCATTTAGCCCTTTATACCAGTGTATCTAACAACAGGCGGCATATGTCTACCTGCAGGTGGCCTATATCTACCTACAGGGGGCATATACCTACCTATAGGGGGCTTATATCTACCTAGAAGGGGAATATAGCTATCTACATGGGGTCTGTATCTACCAACAGGGGACTATACCTACCTACGGAGGGCTATATCTACCTATAAGGGAAATATACATACCTACAGGGGTAAAATACATACCTACAGGGGTCATATACCTACCTAGAGAAGGCGTATATCTACCTACAGGAAACCTATATATCCACCCACAGTTCGTGGCACAACATATCAATGTGAACAGTGGGCGAATTTTTTTCTACCTGTCCTATGTGCGATTTAGCCTAGAAATGACTCTGCTAAAGGCCACTATGAAATCAGGTGACAAGTTGTTAAGAATCAACAGTTTGCATAATTGGGGCATCAGTTTACAATCTTCAAGTACAGATTAATGTAGCAAAAAGTAAACCAGTCATCATTTCACCTGTGAAAACAAGACTGCAATCTGCAAGTTTGTTAGGTAGGTCTGTTTGTAAAAAAAAAGCCTCTGCCAAGATTGCTAGATAAAAAAAAAAAAACTTACTCGCGCCAAGCAGCACCTCCAATGGACTACTGAGAAGTGGTAAAAGATTTTACGGACTCATGAATTAAAATTTTACATTTTTGTATGTTGACGAATAGGTGAAAGAATTGTTCCTCAGCTTTTGACACCAACTGTCAAACAAGGAGGAGAAAGCGTGATGGTTTGGAACTCTTTTGCTGTATCAAGAGTTGGAGACTGTCACATGGTAACGGACACACTAGACAAAAAGACCTACCTCAGCGTTTTGATGCACCAAGCAATACCCTCTGTTGTATGACTAGTTGATCAGGAGATCATAGAGACAATGATTCAAAACATACTTGTATGTTATGTCAGAACTACCTAAGAAGAATTCAGTAGACTTCAAAGAAAAGAATGGCCTGCACAGTCTATAGACTTAAATTCCGTTGAGCTTGATAGGGAAAAACTAGATAGAAGGGTTAGAGTAGAGCAACTGATAAGTGCAGCTCATTTGTGGGAACTTCTGTAACAATATCTGAATGCAACTACAGTAACAAGGGGCGACATGTATGAACAGGGCTGTGCCAGAAGTCTGGCGTCTTTTCAGCCCGAAAACTGGCGCAGCCCTGTTTGTGATATTTTATATGGCCTTACGCCAGTATCAGGCCCATTACAAAGCGCCCGCGGGACTTTGTAATGCGCCTGATTTTGGGGGGCGTGCGGGAGGTGGGGCGCACTAGAACTGTACAAAGCTATTTAGATATATAGCTTCAGTTTGGCAGTTCTAGGTGCATTACTACTGGAACAGGTTAACCTATTTCAAAGTGGTTTACCTGAGCCAGAATTGACGTTTATGCACTAGAATGCGACTGATTTATGAACCCGCCCTACTGCGGGTCATAAATCACGCGCATTCTACACTTTTAATATGCGCATAAAAAATGGCGTCTAAGCGCCATTAATCATACATGTCACCCAAAGCCTTCATTGTGGAAAGCTGTTATATTAACTAAAGGTGGCTAATCTGAATAGTCGAAAAGATGTATTTGTTCAAACAAATCTAATTCATTATTTTTTTTTCATCTTAATTTGCTTATTTCTTCTTTTCTTTCATTTAAAAATACATTGAAAATATTAAACTGTGTAAACATCAATAAAAACTTGAGAAATTGAAGTGTTCTAAAACTTTTGACCTGAAGTGTACATTACTCCATTGAAGTGACCATCACCAAGTACCAGACAGAGCGGTACTTGGTCATGGTCATGGTGGGTTGGTCCTACAGTGAAAGGGATTTAGAGCTCCATTGCCATATAATTATGCTGATAGCATTGATTAAATATACTGTATATATTTACAAACTACATAAAGTTTGGTCACATCAATTGGGACTATAATAGCAGCTATTGGAGGATGTCATGCATTAACAGAAGAGATGGGCGAATTTCTCAAAAATTTGATTTGCCAGATTCGCCGAATTTTCCGACAAAACAATATTCCTTTCAACCCAAATTTAAATAAAAAACAGCTATTTACTGGCTGCAGAGGGCCTGTAGGGTGTTGAAGAACATTGTGCCATGCTCAAATATGCATAGGGAGCATGGTTTGGTTTTCATACAATGCTGTGATTTAGTTTGACACGCACATGACTGCCGCCGCTCTTAGAATCTCACGCTTCACTTCTCTGGGCACTTACGGGGGGTAAAACTGACTAAATAACTGAAGTGGGAACACAGCCTGACAAAGTCATGTCAGCGCCAGCTGGAAAGAACCGAGCTGGGGGCTAAGATCCTACAATTGCGTCAAAGAACAGAATAGTAGGTTCCTGGAGCCAGCACAGTTCACAGCACAGTAAGGGGACGTCACAACAGGGGTCCCTACACAAGGCCAAAGCTTTACACCGTCACCAGATGATTCCACGGAATATGACAGAACCTGTTCTGTTAAACGCTAATACATATGGAGCCCCCCCCCGAAAGAGTGGAGAGGGTGTCGGCAGTAATTTTTCATTGACATCACTGATCATGTTGCCCTTCCTTTCATTCGTCAGTGTCCGCTTTCGGTCAATAATATATTTGCATGTCTTCTGTGTTCTGTATCCACTCCTGCTTTTGGCTACCTAATTATTAGTCCAAGACACACTCATTTTCATGTTCAATTTTTTCACACACTCATTTTCATTACATTTATTCACACATTCATTTTCTTGTCTTTTTTTTCCCATTACATTTATTCATACACTCATTTCCATGTGTTTTTGTTTTGCAAGGAGACTTTGTCATACATGTTTTGCCTGTGTCTTTAAATATGTTTAAAAAAACGTATGTTATTTGCATCATGTCACATGATATCTGTTCTGACACGTCATTGGTTTTGATTTCCTTTAAATATGTTTATTGAGTGTCTGTTTTTTAAGTCATGATTAAGGGTGTTTATCCGAAACGTGTTGACTCTGTCTTTCGTGTCTGGATTTTAATGGTTTAATACCATAAAGAAGATTATTTTATTTATCCAACGGTGCTGGATCTTTTCCGCCATCCATGTGGACTTCTTGTCTTTACCTAATGGAGGAGGGTGGAAACAGCATTAGGAAACCACAGGGTTTTCCAGTGAGACAGCGGTCAGTTAGCAGCAGCATGTGTAGGCCACAGAGTGGTACAATCACAAATTCTGGAGGTGGCAGCAACATCAGGAGCCCACAGAGTGGCACAATGACACAGTGTGGAGGTGGCAGCAACATCAGCAGCTCACAGAGTGGCACAATGACACAGTATGAAGGTGACAGCAGCAGCCTCAGCAGCAGCAGCATGAGGTCATAGAGTGGCACAATAACAGAGTGTGGAGGTGGGTGGCAATAACAGTCCCTGGTAAAGATGGTGGGAGGCAGATGGAGCAACTGGCAGCAGATGTGTGCCATCAGGCGGGTGGCAGCATCAGAATAGTGGCTGAGTCAGGTAGTTAGAATCCAGACTTATTTCTCAAAGTTTTGGTGAGGCGTCATGGCTGATCTAATTTGATGCATAAGTCATTGGTGTGTGGAAATCCTCCTGATTCATCTTGACAAAGGTCAGTCTCTCCACATTTCGGGTTCTCCTTAGGGTAACGATGGCCCCCGCCACACTGAACATCCACTATGATGCCACACTACTGGCCGGGCAGGACAGCTTCTCCACTGCAAACTCGGCAAGTTGCGGCCACACATCCAGTTTGGCTGCCCAGTAGTCCAGCGGATCTTCTACCTGGGGTGGCACAATGCTGTCCAAGTAGGCCACCACTTGCTGGTTCAGGGTCTGCTCCAGGTCCTGCTGCTGCTGTTGGTGAGTACTCTCCTCGCTAAGTGGGTGAAGGAAGCTGCTCATCAACAACTCCAGACTTAGGCTGCTGCTGATGGAACTGCTACTGCTTCTACCACCCCCCCCCACCTTCCCAACGCAGCCGTGGCAGTGGTACATGAGCGATGAGGAACCCCCCGGTCAGACCTGCCAGAGGATGGACGATGGCGCACATAGGCAGGGGCCAACAGACTACATAGTAGTCTTGACCCACTGCCATCCCACCTCATCCCAGACCTCAGTGCTCCCATCAACCCAGCCCTCACCCATCACAACAACCTATCACTAACCTCTGGCATCTTCCCTTCCGCCTTTAAACATGCTACTATCCCTCCAATCATTAAAAAAACAACCCGTGACCCTTCCTCTCTGTCCAACTATCGCCCCATCTCACTGCTCCCTTTTGCTTCCAAACTCCTCGAGCAGCACGTCTATCTTCAGCTGTCCTCCCACCTCTCCTCCAACTCTCTTCTTGACCCACTACAATCTGGTTTCCGACCCCACCACTCTACCGAAACCACCCTAACGAAGGTCACTAATGACCTAGCAACTGCTAAAGCCTCACGCCACTACTCTGTCCTTCTCCTTCTAGACTTGTCCTCTTCCTTTGATACTGTCGATCATTCCCTCCTGCTGCAAATCATCTCCTCCCTTGGCATCCCGGACTTGGCCCTTTCCTGGATCTCCTCATACCTCACTGATCGGACATTCAGCATCTCTCATTCTCGCTCCGGCTCCTCCCCCCGGCCTCTCTCTGTTGGTGTCCCTCAGGGGTCGGTCCTGGGTCCTTTACTCTTCTCTCTTGACACTCTTGGCCTCGGTCAGCTCATACCCTCACACGGCTTTCATTACCAACTGTATGCTGACGATACCCAACTCTACATCTCTGGCACAGATGTTACCTCTCTGCTCTCACGGATCCCAGACTGTCTATCGTCCATGTCCTCCTTCTTCTCCTCACGTCTCCTAAAACTAAATGTGGAGAAAACAGAACTCATCTTTCCACCGTCCAACTCTACCCCTCACCCTGATCTCTCTATCTCAGTCAACGGCTGTACACTCTCACCTGTTCTGCAAGTCCGCTGCCTTGGGGTAATCCTAGACTCCGCTCTATCTTTCAAACCACACATCCAAACCCTCACCTCTGCCTGCCGCATCCACCTGAAAAACATCTCTCGCATCCGCTCATTCCTCAACTATGACAAAAATGCTGGTCCATGCCCTTGTCATCTCCCGCCTAGACTACTGCAACATCCTTCTCTGTGGCCTCCCGTCTAGCACTCTTGCTCCCCTTCAAACCATTCTCAACGCTGCTGCCCGTCTTATCCACCTCTCTCCTCGCTAGTCCCCTGCCTCACCCCTCTGCCAATCCCTTCACTGGCTTCCCATTGCCCAGAGAATTCACTTCAAGCTACTAACCATTACCTACAAGGCTCTCCATGACCTCTTCCCTCCATACATCTCTGCCCTAATTTCCAAATATCTCCCCTCACGCAATCTCCGCTCCTCACAGGACCTTCTCCTCTGCTCTCCCCTTATCAGCTCCTCACACAACCGTCTCCAAGATTTCTCCCGGTGTTCCCCCACACTCTGGAACTCACTGCCCCAACACATCAGACTCTCCTCCACTTTCACCAGTTTCAAAAGCAATCCGAAAACCCATTTCTTCAGGCTTGCCTATAACCTACACTAACCTTGCTGTCACTACATCCTCCACAAACATGTCTGCCCCCACCTTCTGTCTCTTTCCCCCTCCTTGTAGATTGTAAGCACTCGCGGGTAGGGTCCTCTCTCCCTCTGTTGTGCCAATTGTCATTCATCACTTATCATTGTACTCGTTTGACTTATGTTATGTATGTAACCCCCTCGAATGTACAGCGCCCTGGAATCAATGGCGCTTTAAAATAAATAATAATAATAATAATAATAATAATAATAATAATAATATTTCTCAATAGTATGTGAGCTCCCTCTCGGAAGGTGGAAAAAAGGCTCCCATTTTGGACCGGTAGTGAGGGTCCAAGAGGGTGGAGAGCCAGATGTCATCCCTCTGCCGGATGGTGACTATTCGGCTGTCACTAGCCAGGCAAATCAGCATGCTGCGAGCCATCTGAGTAAGTGACTCTGAGGGACTCCCTGCCTCCATCTCCACTGTATACTGCCACGGTGTATCTGGGTCATCTCATCATCGTCCTCATCTCCCTTTACTTCCTCCTGCTGCTCCTGCTCCTCCTCTCCTGTCACCTGAGTAGAAAAAAACACTCATTTCACCAGACACTGCTTGTGCTCCAATGTCCTCCTCCTCCTCCTCCAGTTCAGCCCCAAACTGGACTCACGTGGACGTGAGATTTAGTCGCCACATCTCCAGTACCCTGACCAGACAGATTTTGCAGCATCTGTTCCAGGACATGAAGCAGTGGAATGATGTTATTCGTCCAGTAGTCCTGGCGACTGACAAATAACGTGGCCTCCTCAAAGGACCTGAGTAAACGGCAGGTGTCCCGCATGAGCTGCCACTGGCTGTTCATGCAGTCGGTATAACATATGGAGGCTGGAATTCCAATGGGTGGAAACATCGCATATCAGCTTATGTTGGGGGAAGCCGTTCTGCCGCTGCAACTCAAGAAGGGTGTGCTTGGCTTTGTAGGAATGGATGAAGTGCTTGCACAATTTCCTGGCCATTTTTAGAATGTCTTGCAGATGGGTGGAAGATCTCAGGAACCATGTCTGTCACCATGATTCCGATTTGCAGTTCTCACGGAGAAAGCCATACATCAATTTCTTGTTGCATGACGCGGAGCAGTTTCTCCCCTGTGTGACTTTGTTCACCCAAGCAAACCAGGTGTAGAACATGTGGTATGATGGAGCAGCACTTAGACTTGTGGAGGCTTAGGTGGTGGTGGAGGAGGAGGCGGATATTGGCGCAGGAGCAGCAGTTTGATAACGTCTCCTGTCCAGGTCGTTGGTGTGGCTGGGCAGGAAGCACATTCACCCAGTGGGCCGTAAAGAACACCTACTGTCCCTGACCGTAGTTACAGCTCCACACGTCCGCGCTGCCGTGCACCTTGGAAGACACCGATAGGCTCAAGGACTGGCCCACCTTCTGTTCTACATATTTGTGAAGGTCTGGTACTGCCTTTTTGGAAAATAAATTACGGCTTGGAACTCTCCACCTCGGCTCGGCACAAGCCATTAGTTCTCCACTTGAAAGGGAGAGACTGCAGTACCAACAACTTGGACAGGAGCACGATCAGCTTTTTGCACCTTAGAATGGTTGGACGCATACTGTTGTCTCTTGACAATCGCCTTGCTGAACGACTGCTGGCGCCATGAGTGGTGATGAGCAGGAACATCTGGACAGGGAGATGATGGGAAAGACAAACAGCTCCCTTCTGCAGAGGTAGCAGAGCCTTGACTGGCTGAAATGCCATGCGTGCCACAGGGTGCTGTTGCTGTTGCTGCGGCGGCAGGATGGACCACCACATCTGAGATACATTTCTCCCAGGCCACTGGATGGTGACACTGCATGTGTTGATGCAGGGCCGTGGTGCCAACATTAGCTTCCTGGCCACGCTTCACTTTCTGCCAACAGATTCTACATATACACACGTTCGGCTCCTCCAATGTCTTTGAAAACAACTGCCACACCGCCGAGTAGATGATTTTGCTGCCAACGCGCCACACTGAGTGACTACTACCACAGCTGCCTCGGTGAGCCCCTGTCCCGCTACTTTCTTGGACCTGTGAAGCAGGTGGTCTACCCCGTGTCCTTTTGGCTCCCAACCTCGCATTGCTGCCACCCTGCTGACTCAAAGCCACACTACCAACTTGCTGGCTGCGTCGCTGCCTGACATGCAAGCTGACGCCCTCTTCTCCCGACGATGATGATGAAACCCTTGCTTCACCTGGCTCCCAAGTGCGATCAGCTACATCATCATCGATTACTGTTTGATCGTCACTGCTATCCTCAACGGTCTTGGTATGCAGAGGCTGACCTCTCACAACATAACCGCCCATGCCACTTTCCACATCATTACTTTGCCGCCTACTGTAAGAAGCAGGGGATGTCTGCCCCATCTCTTTGCTGCCAAGTACCTGCTGACTGTCCTCAAAGAGTTTGTCCTCTCTGTATAGTGGCGCTGAGCCCAGACCACATAGTAGTTCTCTGGCTGAGGGAACGGAACGGGACAGAGGCGGGTTGAGGACTGGTGAGGGCTGCTGAGCTTTTCCCAGGCCATGCCAACTAAGGATTGTGTCTGACGAACTCACTGACTCTTGGCTGGGGTTGTCAGATATCATCTGGGATGAGGTTGATAACCTAATCAACCAATCAAGAACCCTTGGGTTGGTGGTCAACACAGGGCCACTAGATGACACCGGCAGTTCTGGCCTAACCGAGTCACCCCTGCTGCAACGTCCCTTTACTGTGCTGTGACCTGTGCCTGCTCCAGGAACGTTTGGTCACTGCCACTCGTATGTGAAGAGCCTGCCACCTATCTGTCTGACATACTGTTTGAGCAAAAATTTACAGACTCTGTTTAATGAAGATGTCTGTATATGATAAATACACACCCTGTATTTTACTCCAAATTAACCCACTAACAACAGGCTAAATTAACCCTTGGATATTAAATACCCTACAGAAATGAACAGATAAAATTT
Organism: Phyllomedusa bahiana; assembly: GCA_025379985.1. NCBI lineage: Eukaryota > Metazoa > Chordata > Amphibia > Anura > Hylidae > Phyllomedusa > Phyllomedusa bahiana. The sequence goes on from JAODAL010003293.1 coordinate 167,843, forward strand.
AGGTGTATATGGGGGTAAAAAAAAAACCACTGTATTTTGCTCCAAATAAACCCACTAACAACAGACTTAATTAACCTTGGATATTAAATACCCTACAGAAATGAACAGATGAAATTGAGGCATATAGGGGGCAGAATTACACCTACCCCGGACTTTAGGGAGAATACCCCACAAACTAATACAAAATTATAACGCTAGTAGCGTTTAATGTGTACATCTGAACCACTTGTGAAACTCTTTGGCCCCAGTCTCTGATGAAAGCAGTTTCTTTTAGAATGACTTCTGTGGAGCAGCATATACAGAACGCTGGTTGAGGTAGAGGTGGGCAAGGTGACACAGACTTGTGGAGGTCTTTAGCCCCAATCGCTGATAAAAGCAGTTTGTTTTATAATGAGTTGAGTTGAAGAGCAGAGCAGCAGCTAGATGCTTATGCCAGGACAGACTGTGAGAAGGGTGTTGCTTTTTTCCTCCCACAGTTCCGGCCATTATACCAATAAAAAAGACGCTTCGTTCCCGTGAATCATCCTAAACTTCGGCTTCGTCTAAACGAATTCCACTTCATTAGAATCAATTCACCCATCTCTAATCAACAGTTTTCTGTGTAAAAAACAAATTAACTTGTAAGTAGTGTTGAGCGATTTTTATCGACAAAGTTGAAATCGGCAAGGTTTTTATGGTGATCGAAATTTTCAGATCATGCGATAATTAAGGTTAAAATCTGTGCATCATCTATTAAGATCGCGCCATTTTCGGCGCTTCCTGTCATTTTGGCGGCCAGCAAATCAGATTACAGAATAGAGCAGGGTGAGATGTGTGTGCGACGTCATGACTGGGATGTGTATGGTTGCGATTGGCTGGAAAAATCACATGACCTCGTTTTAACATAGAACAGCCCTTCCTGTTCAGCCTTAGTGTCTCTCAGCGTCTCATAGGAATAGGACGTGCGCTCTGCCTGTGGCCAAACAGCTCAGCGAAATTAGTCTATTTCTGCACAGAGAAAACTCTACTATTAGCTGTGATCCTTCCAATTTAGTTAGATTAGAGATTTGAAGATTTTATGTAGTTAGCTAGAGAATTTTAAAGCAGCATCTACCGCTGTAAAGTCACAGGGGGAGCGGGGGAGGGGGGCCGCGGGCGAACACAGACAAGCTCTATCTATAAAGAACACTGGATAAAGTTCACCAAGACTTAGTGTAGACATTGCACTGCAATATCTTTATTATTAACAGTTTGCTATTGAAATATTTCCTGGATATTGGGCAGCCTGAACTTATATTGGATACACATCATTTCTAGTAACTGCAGGTCTCTTTGTTAGGTGCAAAACTCCACTTTTATTATCAGTATACATTTCAGATAGGTGTTCATTTTCAATTTTACCCATTCCACCTGTGTTGATATATCCACCTTGCAGTTAAATTACAATCCAGCAATCTTGTAGTCAGCACAGGTTGTTTGTTGCCAAAAATACTGTGTATCATACGAAAACATAACAGATACGTGTTTTTTGACTTTTGCGCACCCAGCTTTGTTCATTGACGCAGCATCCACGTAAATCTTAAAACAACAATTCTATAGTCACCACAGGTGAATTGAAAGGTGCAAAAAATACCGTGTATTATACGAAAACATAACAGATACGTGTTTTTTTAACTTTTGCGCACCCAGCTTTGTTCATTGACGCAGCATCCACGTAAATCTTAAAACAGCAATTCTATAGTCACCACAGGTGAATTGAAAGGTGCAAAAAATACAGTGTATTATACGAAAACATAACAGATACGTGTTTTTTGACTTTTGCGCACCCAGCTTTGTTCATTGACGCAGCATCCACGTAAATCTTAAAACAGCAATTCTATAGTCACCACAGGTGAATTGAAAGGTGCAAAAAATACCGTGTATTATACGAAAACATAATAGATACGTGTTTTTTGACTTTTGCGCACCCAGCTTTGTTCATTGACGCAGCATCCACGTAAATCTTAAAACAGCAATTCTATAGTCACCACAGGTGAATTGAAAGGTGCATAAAACAAAGTGTATTATACGAAAACATAACAGATACGTGTTTTTTGACTTTTGCGCACCCAGCTTTGTTCATTGACGCAGCATCCACGTAAATCTTAAAACAGCAATTCTATAGTCACCACAGGTGAATTGAAAGGTGCAAAAAATACCGTGTATTATACGAAAACATAACAGATACGTGTTTTTTTGACTTTTGCGCACCCAGCTTTGTTCATTGACGCAGCATCAACGTAAATCTTAAAACAGCAATTCTATAGTCACCACAGGTGAATTGAAAGGTGCAAAAAATACCGTGTATTATACGAAAACATAACAGATACGTGTTTTTTGACTTTTGCGCACCCAGCTTTGTTCATTGACGCAGCATCCACATAAATCTTAAAACAGCAATTCTATAGTCACCACAGGTGAATTGAAAGGTGCAAAAAATACCGTGTATTATACGAAAACATAACAGATATGTGTTTTTTGACTTTTGCGCACCCAGCTTTGTTCATTGACGCAGCTTCCACGTAAATCTTAAAACAGCAATTCTATAGTCACCACAGGTGAATTGAAAGGTGCAAAAAATACCGTGTATTATACGAAAACATAACAGATATGTGTTTTTTGACTTTTGCGCACCCAGCTTTGTTCATTGACGCAGCTTCCACGTAAATCTTAAAACAGCAATTCTATAGTCACCAAAGGTGAATTGAAAGGTGCAAAAAATACCGTGTATTATACGAAAACATAACAGATACGTGTTTTTTGCACTTTTTCCCAGTAGTGTTGAGCGATTGCGTTGGCTATCGAGATTGAGCGATAGTCGATAGTCGGCCGCTATCGATAAGGTTTTTCGATAGTGAGCATCGATTATGAGCGATTACCATTAAAGTCTATGGGAGAGCAACAACACCTTCATTATTACACCCAAACAAGGCTGGAGAAGCTGAAATTAACATCCACAACAGTCAAATGGATACGTGCTACACCTTAGGGAACACACTTAGGTTATAAAAGTCACAGAAAAAAAGTCACAGACCATTCACTATCCCTGTCTTGTACCACAGAATGACCCTTAAACCTGCTTCACCCACAAATTAAAAAGTGCCAGAAGGCAGTATGATTTGAACCATCATGTTACTTGAACTGGACAATGAATATCCGTGTCCTGGAACGCAGCATGAGCCCGAAACCTGCATGACCCCCAGATTTAAAAAGTGCCGCAAAAAGGAGTCTTTCAACCACCATTTTAGTTGAACTGGACACTAACTATATCTGTCCTGTACCGCAGAATGACCATTAAACCTGTCTGACCCACAGTTTAAAAAGTGCCGGAAAAAGGAGTCTTTCAACCACCATTTTAGTTGAACTGGACATATACTGTCCCTGTCCTGGGCCACAGTATGACCATTAAACCTGTCTGACCCCCAGATTTTCAAAGTGCCGGGAAAAAAAGGGTTTTTAAAACCACCATTTTTATTTTCCCTGGACATTGACTAGAACTGTCCTGTGCCACAGAAAGCCCCCGGGCCCGGGAGTTACGTGGGTGTGGTGAGAGCCCAGTGGCGTCCGTCATTTTTAAAACAGGCGGGTTAAAAATTTTTGCCCTGATGACGCACAAAAAAAAAACTTTCGTGCATAAGCAGAGTGTGGAAGGGGGAAGTGTGAAAAACTCACCCTTTTCCTCAGTAAAAATTTAAAAGCCCGGGTAGCGTTTGCCCCCTCCGTATGAGTGGGGCCCAAAATTGACTTCACTTGAAAAATACTGGTGGTTAACGCTCCTTTTTAACCCCAGGTGCCCTTTTGTTTGGCATTTTTTTCTTTTTTCCCTCAACGTGTGGGGGGAAAATTTGGTCTCTGTATTTTTTGTTCTCGGCCCGGGGCCCCATACTCCATTTTCCTTTTGAATAACCTCCCTTTGGGTAAATTTTTCCTTACCCTCCCTTGTCCCAATTCGGGGGAATTTTTTTTACCGCTATTTTGGTACATGCAAGTTTTTTATTTATTTTAATTTAAAAAAACATTTTTTTTTAAAATAGGATGGAATCCCACCATGTCTTTTTTTCCCTTTTTTTTCATTGTATTAAGGGGTTTTATCTCAAAAACAGGGATTGATAGCTATTTTTTAAAGATTTTTGCAAAAAAAAGTCATTTTGCAATATTGTCCATTTTCAGTGTCCTACCAAATTCCTTTTTCTGACGAAACCATCACCCTTAAACCACTTTTTTGACAATTGTGAAGAACAAAGCCCTGTTAAAAACCCAACCATTTTTTAAAATGGGGCCTGTAGTTTTAGCTGATGTCACAGCAAAATGCCCCCAAAAATTAAAGCATGCCCCTTGCCCCCATTGGACAATTGTAAAAGAACAAATGTTTTGTTGGGAAACAAAAATTTTTATAATAGGACCTGAAAGTATAGCTGCATGTCACTCAAAAACCCCCCCAAAAATTTCCCAAAACATGACCCAGGGAGCCCATTTTTGACAATTGTGAAGAACAAATTTTCTATTAGAAACAAAATTTTTAGAATAGGCCTTAGTTTTGTGCATTTAAAAGCAAAACCCCCCCAAAAATTCGAACAGGGACCCTTTGGGGCCATTTGGGTTTTCAATTGTGAAGAAAAAATGTCTGTTAAAACAACATTTTTTTTTAATAGGACCTGAAAGTTTCCCTGCATTTCAAACAGAAAGACCCAAAAAATTAAAAAAAAGGGACTTCTAAACCACTGTTAAAAATTGTGAGGGAAAAATTTCCACTTAGAACCCACATTTTGTTACAAAGGACCAATGATTTTTTCCCCTGTATCTCCCCAGCACATGACCCCAAAAAAATTAAAAAATATGACTTCCAGCCACTTTTAAAAAAATTGGGAGGGGGGAAAGGGCCCACTTAAAAGCCACATTTCTTTTCCCAAAAGGCCCAGATTATTGCGTATCTACAGCTACATGCCCCCCAAAAAATTATAAATATGACTTCTCAGCCACTTTAAAAAATTTTGTGAGGGAAAAAATGCCAAATTAGAAGCCACATTTTTTTTCCAAAAGGGCCCATAATTAAAAGCTGTATCTACAGCAACATGACCTCAAAACCTTTGGGAAAATCCCCGAAAACTTCTTAAAAATAAAGGGGAGAAAATTTGGAATACGGTCGTTTTTCCCAGTCTCCTCACACCCAAAAGAAAATTTAAAAGAGGAAAAGAGAAAAAAAAATTGCAGTAAAAAAATGATCTTTTTAAAAAAAAAATTTTTAGGGAGGACCATTTCTTTTTTGAAAAAAAAATGGGGAAGTAGACCGGAAACTAATCGGTAAACCCGGCTTTTGGGGGCCACAACATACCCAGAGATCCATGCCTTTGTTTTAAAATCTTGAGGGAAAGTCAAACGTTTCCCCCCATTATTGGAAACCCCGGATGTTTTTGGTCTGAAATTGACCCCCTCCACTGTGGGAAGGTCCGCTCGGGATATGAGTTTTGGTGCGGGGCAGGACATCCCTCTATGGCGTGAGACCAGCTGGGGCCCATTCGCCTTTTTGGGGATACCCAGAAGTCTTTTGGGGTTTCCGGAAAACACAGGGCAAAAAAATCGGTTTTGGAAAAAGCAGTTAGTCGTCCCCCATGATCTTAACTGATCCCTTGTGTTGGATGTTTGCCCCTCCCTTTGCATGCGTTGGGAGGTGTTTAAACAAAGATTCCAAGGTCACCCATTAGGTTTCCCGTCCCCTTGCCTGCTGCTCCCCGTTTAGGGCCACTTGGCACTCTACTGCTGTCACGTCGTTGTTGTTTTTCCCACCGTTGACTTTGGGGAACGTGAAGCAGACGCAACAGTTTTCCTCCGTTAATCAATCAGCAAGGTTTTCCCATTTCCTCCCTTTTAAAACCCCTTTTTTTGGGGGGGGGGGGAAGGGAAAGTGTTGATTTTTGTTTTGTCCCGGGATCCGGGGAGGGTGGCCCCCCCGAAACCTGTTTTTTCATTTTGAGGGGCCCTTAAATTTTTGGGGAAATCATGTTTGGGGGAAAATTTGGAGCACCCAAAGCACTCATTTGAGAGATGGGCCTTGTTTTCCCCAACCCCTCTGGGTCGAGGGGCACTAGCAAACTGATCTTCCTCATCTTCCTCCTCCGCCTAAAATTTCCCACCCAAACCCTTTTCTTTCCAAGGCAGGGGACATGGGTAACCCATCGGTGCCCAGGAATACCCCTCCCCTCCTCCCCCCGCCCCCTTCCGGGCACAGCTTAAACACAGCCCTGACTTGCCTGAGATGATGCACCCTGAGAGCTGATGCGCCCCCCTTGCAAATACTCTGGGCCCGAACCACTGCCCAATGAAGACCGGGTGAAAAATTTTGAAAAAAGTCGGGCCTTGGGATTTGACGGGGAAGGGAAAAGGGTCCGTGTCCGCAACGGTGTCTGTTTCCTTTCCCTCGTGGCGGGAACCCCGTTTTTTTCAGATTTCAAGATCGTTCCAAACTAAATCACCACAATGCTCATGCTACAAGGGGCATTGTCCGCACTTTACCGTTTTGGTGGCTTCTTTAAAACTTTGGGAAGGAAAAGGTGCAAAAGTCTTTCACCCGCCCCCCACTCTTTGGGGGTTCAACACCCCCAGGTTTCCCCACCAAATGGGTTTTTCAGGCCCCTGTGTCACTTCGTACTGCGTAATTTGGGATTGCCTGCTGCCACAATCGCTGGGCATGTGGGGGGTGGGAAATTTCCCCGTGTTGCCCACGTCAACAATGAGAGGTTTACGGGGAGGGCCCAGCTGACGCTGCAACCAGCCAGGCGGGAAAGAAGCAGGGTTAAAGGCGGAAGTGCGAACTCAAACCTTTTGGCCCCTTTTTTCAAGGGGAGTCCAGACCCGGGTTAGCTCTTTAGAAAATTTTTGGGGACAAGGTTTTATGACATGTGCCAGGGGAAGGGGTTGCTCCCGCCTACCGATCTTAAGGGCGGCCAGCCCAATTTTCCGCCCGTTATCGCACCCACCTTGGGCCCGGACAAGGTTTTTGTCACCCGGGCCCGCACTCGGTCCCGTTGCTTAAAAACCTTTCCCCAGCTCCTGAACCTGTGTGTGGACGGTCCCCCAAGGAAAATTATTTCAACACGGCCCGGTGGGCTTTTGGGCACGTGATGCCCCCAGAGGAAACCCTTTGGGGGGAAAGAGCCTGCACCCTCCCTTTTCGGGGGTTTTAAGGGGGTTGCGCCGAGCCCCGAGAGCCACCGTCACCCCCGAAACATTCCCCCCAGCTTCCCCCCAGTGAGGGTGGCACAAAATTTATAGCGGGCCTTGGCCGTTTCCTTTTCTATCCATGTGTCGGGGGAGATGGACTTTTTCCCGGGCACAGATCAGAACTTTCGCTTGAAAATTTTTGATACCCGTGGGGTGGCCGGGCAGGGACGGCTTTTTTTGGCAAAGAAATGCCTGCTCGGAATCGGGTTTTTGGGGGCGGGCGAGGGCCATGACTGGCGGAACCCCACTTTGCCCCCAGAGGGAAAGGGCAAAATTTCCCAAAGGGCCCAAAACCCCTGGAAATTCCGACATCGGGGTTTTTTGGTTTTTGGGATGGTTTTGGGGTTTAAAGTGTTTCTTCTGCCCCAAAACCCTAAGAAGAAGGCGGGCTGCTAGCTGCCCTGAAGGCGTGCGGGTCGTCAAACTGGCGAAGGAGAAAGGGGTAAGGGGTCTCGGGTTGGTGCTGGGGACTCGGGCGAGGGAGGCTGAAGCGGAGGCTAATCCCTGATCATGACTCGAGAACAGGGAGCAAAACGTTGGTGGGGGCGGAGGGGGAGGAGGGGGAACAGAGGTTTGAAGTGGTTGGAGGCCCGGCGTGGGTCGGGCCCTTTTTTTGGCCAATGTTGCCTCCTTTTCAACTCAGCTTCTCTGCATGTACTAGAATTTTGGGTGGTGGTTAACCACAAAGGTTCCCCTCTATTTAGGCTTTACGCAAAGGGGGCATATGACATCGCTTGGGGAAATCAAGGGTTGGTCAAAGAAGGCCCCGGGTTGAGATCCTGACCTATTTTACGGCGAAAGCAGGAGCGGGTTTTCGCTGACCGTGGGTGGGGGAATCATATCACGGACTTCTGCACCCCCCTCCCCTTTTTTGGGGGGACCCGATTTACACACCCATCGTCTTCCCCCTTCGTCCCCTTGAAGCGCCGAAAGCAAATTCTGCGGAAAAGACCAGGATGGATCCCAATATCGCATCATCATCATCATCTAAACACACGGTGACTTTGGTTTCCTGACTTTTTTGCATCCAGAAGCTGCGGGGTTTAAAAAAGGGGCACTGCAAGGGTTGCCGACCGCCCGGATTTTTGCTATTTGACCGGGTTCATTCACCCCTCGATGGCATCAGTAACTGGGGGTCAGAGCAGATAAATCAAAACCCTTGAAACTTTAACATGCCTTCGACCCCCAAACCCCATTTGTCATCAAAGGGTCTTCAGACAATGGATTAAACCACATGGGGGGTACACATTTTACATTTGGCTGCTTTATGTTGGACGGATGCTATGAGCTAGACGGGTTTTTTTGGCCCTGACGCGAGCGAGGAGGTAAACGAAAATGCAGGTTGCATTAACCACTAAGGGCAGATTGGCGCGATTTTCGTTACTTAGATTCACAGGGCCCTGACCCAGCGTACAGGCCTACGGGCCGCAACTGACATCCGCTGGGCAGCGTGTTGTCGCCAGCACGGGAAAGGGCACCTTTCTCTCGACCTCTACCCCATGTGCACCCCCCTCTTTGCCCCCCTTACCCCTGCATTTTGCTCCATGTCAGAAATAAAAAATTTGAAGGTATGGAAAGTTTTGGAAAGCTCTTATTAAAAGACGGCAAATCACGCTTTCTCCCAA